>JAKCOX010000001.1:15488314-15615814 GCA_022605575.1 Laterallus jamaicensis coturniculus | reverse complement strand
TATGATTTAAACCCGAACTCAACTCCTTAAAAAGAAGTCTTCAGCGGGGAAGGAAAAATCAAGCTCCGTGCTGGATTTCTTTGGTGGACATAGGGATGGAGTCAGGAGGTGGGGGAGTTGGAGAGGAGGGGGCAGAGGACTCAGGAGTTGGGGAGAGGAGGGGGCAGGGCTTTTTTTTCCCTCTATTTTTTTTTTTTTTAAATTCTTGCGGTTGCTTTCAGCAAGAAATGCCTTTGCCAGGAGGGGCTTAGGCAAAGTGGTCAAGCACATCTGCTCCTGGGAAGGTAGGGAAGAAAAGAGGTTACTAGTAATAGGGCAGCAGCACAAAGGGAAAATTGTACACTGGAAGCATTAGTCTCCTCGGTGGTGGTGTGGCCAGACTGGTTTAGCAGACAGGATGATAGATTGCTTTGTCAAGGGTCCCAGGGTGTGCCCTGAACTTGAAGCACTTTGTTTATCTTGAATAGAAAGGGAAAAGCACAGACATAATCGATGTCTAGTTTTTTTAGGAGGGAGGAAGAGGTAGAAGAGGGAAGGAGGGGGGGGGGGGAGTTATGCAGGGAGGGGAGGCCCTGGCTGTGGCTCTCCATTAACAGATGAACTTGGCTGAAGTCCAGAGTTTGATGAGAGAGTGTCACAGCCCGGGAGCCGGCCAGCCTTTTTAATAATTGTCTTTTTTTTTTTTACCTGCTGACTGTACATCAAATGCTCCCAGGTCTTTTGGCTAAAGGCAAAGTTGAGGGGCGGGGAGGGGGGGGGGAGAAAGACACAGCTCCATTTTTTCCCTCTGAACCAGTTGAGACCAGTCCCTTGGCCACGCACGCAGGTTCTATCATCTTTCCTGGCTCGCTGTTGGGGAAAAAAGAGCTGTCGCCGTGCCAGTAACCTGAGGGCCCAGGACAGGAAAAAAAAAAAAAGGAAAAAAAGAAGGGGTTTGGTGTTTAGAAGAGGCAAATTAAACTCTGAGAGTATGTGAGAGCAGGAGGGGTGTGCAGGGGTCTGGGAGTTTTCAGAAATAGCCAGAGTTGGATTCAGGGGTGAAAAGCATCTGTAAGGCAATCCCTGCCTGGATGGGGAGGGGGAACCCAGGGGACAGACCTGGACAACCTGTGAATGAGAACACCTTTGCATGCCACCCATTTAAATAACTTTATGAAAGGGGGAGGGGGAATAAATAAATCAAATAGAGCCCCTAGCACAGACCTGCACGTGGTGTGAAGGTGGCTGCGTGTCCAGCCTTTACGCAGCCATCACAGAGTTTTGCTGGGCCACGCCATGCCATCCAGGTGCTTTCTTTTAACACCACAGTGGTGAGAATAAAGACTGATGGGGGATCTTTACTGGGTTACTGTTGTTTATTCTCAAAGTTACTTACCTTGCAACAGGCTGGCTTGGCAGGGAGGTAGTAAACTGGGCTGCAGTGGACGCTACCTGGGAGCTCGTGTTGGGTCGGAGCTTCCCAAGTGCACCTGGCTGGGGGCAAAGGTGGTCCCAGCACACCTGCGATCCGGCAACACCGCCTGAATTCAGCATTGTTTTGGGTTGTGTTTCCCCCACTCCCCCCAAACACCCTGATTATGCTGTTTCTGACAGTTGTTCAGCTCCTTACCGATCTTGGCAGGAGGCTGAGCCTGTAACATCCTGACAGTTTTGCTTTTTAACAGGCCAGTCTCATCGTGCTGGAACAAACAGCAGCTTAACTGCGTTTCACTCCGGCTCATTTGAATAACGTGCACTCTGGTCAAACAAGAAACTCCTCAAAGGAAGGTCTCAGCGCCTTGTTTTCTGCCTTGCTCACACCAGATGGATTCCTAAATGCACAGAAAGAGCATAGCAGGGGAAACACTGGCTCCCCCTGCCACAAAGCTTTTCAGAGATGGAGAGGGAAGGTAGGAGCAGGTCACCTTCCCGAGCCCCTTTGATGGGCTCCCAGTGTCTCGCCTTGCTGGGAATTAGGGGGTTTGCATTGTGCTGGCAGCTCTATCTCGCATGGCCGTCCCTGTGGGAAGGCCGTAAGCGCAGGGATGGCCTTCAGCGAAAGCTTCGCCTGGCCACCTCACCACGTGTAGGGCACGCAGGTCTGTGAGTCCTTGTTTTTGAGGAGGCTGGGATTGTCAAAGCACGGTGGTTTAGAAATCCCAGCCTTGTTTCCTTACCTTTCCCTTTGCGTTTTTTAGCTAGCAGCTGGTGGTGTGCAGTGCACTGAGCTCCGCTCCGTGGGAGCAAAGTGCAAGGGCTGGGAAGGGGCTGTGGGATAACAGCTCCGTGGTGTTGGGTGCCAGGGCTCTGAAAGTCTCCCTCCTGAAACTGGTTCTTCCCTTGCTCTGTGTTGCATGTCAAACCGTAACTGGTTTGATTGTGAACTTCCCAGCGACTTGGCACCCGTGTATTTTTTTTCCCAGGCGTTTCCCTGCGCACGTGCAGAGCTCTCCTGTGTAATGCTTGCACAGGACTCCCTGTTATCTGCTGATCGCGGTGTTTACCTCTATGGCATCCATTACGTGAGGACCTGAGTGCCTCAGAGATGTTAATGAATACACCCTCATGATACTGGGCCCAGATAGTGTTCTACAGCGTGGCGCAGGTGGGGTGACTCACCCCAGGTATAGCAGGAGAGCTGCGGCAGAGCTGGGATGAGAGCCCGGTACCGTTCCTGCTGTGCTGCCCTTCTTCCCTCCTGGTGGCTGGGCAAAGCTGGGAAGCGAAGCAAAGGCATGGTCCTATCTCCAAACCAACCTGCTCTTCACCAAGACCTTTGTCCACTTCACTTCTTTGGCTGCGTCTCCTCTTGCACCGCGTCGGAGCTCTGCGGAGATGCAGCCACTCGGTCTGGGGGGGATACGTGCAACATCCCATCATCCCTTGGGGAATATTCACCCTGTACATCTTTGGGGAGGTAGCATCCTTCGCCGGAGCTCCCCACGTTTGGGTAAACGGCATCGGTAGCGACGGTAGGTTGTATGTCCAAGAGACAAGGCGGTGACCTTTAGGTCAAGTACCTGTGTCTGGAGAGCCCGCGATAAATATTGTACAGTGGGAACAATGGGGCTGTAACAGAGCTGCGACCGAAAAGGCTACGGCCGAGCAGCCGCCTGGCTAAGAGGCTGCCAGAGGAGCGGTGTAGTATTTCTACTTCAAACTGATTGAAACGTCGACTAAAAATCAATGTTGTTGACTAGTGATAATTTACAGTTTACTGGGTGCTAAGTAGCCGCCCGCGGAAGGATGCGCTTGCCGCGCCGGGCTGAGCGCCGGAGTGAGTGGTCTCGGGGCGCAGCGCTGAATCAGATGCGTCGTAGGTCAGCCTTTTATTTGTTTCATCATGACTTTTTACACAGTTGTCATGTAATTTATGGCTGCTTTCACGTTGTCAAACATTTTCATTGCGGCTTCTTCTTAACGCACTCCTGACACAAACACGGCTGCTTTAAAGACACCGTATTGTTTCATAATCTGAGAGGAGGACTATAAAACATCAAATTACACTATCTTCAGGCTAATCTAAATGCACTACAGATTGAAATCAGAGCTCATTTGTCCCTGATGCAAATTATTAAGTTCTAATTATAAATATCCATTTAATTACCCCATACATTTTTATTCTGCAGACCCTTCTCAGCAATTCTGTCTGAGATACAGTAGATGTATAGGAGAAAATCTGCAGTAATTAATGTGCATTTCCTCAATAATAAAGAACAAACACCAGCCACTTTGTTCATGGATGACATATCCGCGCACACATTTTTAGCTATCCGTGTCGTGGCATTAGACGCTGAATACTAATTCAAAAATAAATGGAAAAGGCCAAAAAATAAAAGTTTGGGGGTTTATTTCCTTCTCTGTCCTGGTTATAGAAAGAGCTGGGCCCTTTGGTGCCTCGTATCCTTGCTGAGTGAGGGGCAAAGGTGACTCAGGAGAGCACGGCATTGTGTCCGCAGCCGCTGTCTCATGGAGGTGTTGGTCCTGCAAGCCGTCTCGTACTGGAAGCTGCACAAACCTGGATGCATCTTGCAGAAAACAAACCAAGGGAGCCACTTTCTGCCTCTTCAACTTCTGTGTCTGATGGCCAGCCACAGCTGGGCAAGTTACAAAAGCCGGTCTTGAGCAATGGTGGAGGATGCTTGCTTCTGTGTTTGTGCAAACCCCCAGGGCAGGCACGGAGGAGAGCATCTGCTGGGGCAGATCCTGCTTGGAGTTACCTGGGCCTAAATCCCATGCAGCTTCTCTGCAGCCAGGAGTGTCACTTGGTAGGCACAGCGGCGTAAAGGAGCTTGGGATCAACCCGTTAGGTTTATTTATGTTCTGATTAACAGAGAGCCTCATCCAACATCCACTGAAGTAAAGGGAAAAAACCTCAGAGTGTTAACACATCAGGCATCGACTTGAGCCTGGATGTGATTGATGTCTGTCAAAACCTGCCAGAGCAGCGCGGGTGCGTGTACCCATGGACATATATGGGGTAAAAACCTGCCTGCACGGCACCTAATGTGAGCATCACTACAGGCTGGGATGCACTCTGTAGTTATACCCATATTTGCATCTGCTCTCTGAGTGGCAGAGTAGGCTTTCCAGGAAGGCTACTTGGATGGTATCTGTAATTATAAACAAAAATAAGCTTTGCATTTTCTCAGGCATCTATTCCACTAAAGCTCTGTTCATTTCCTCAGTTAAGAAAATGAGGGGCTTGCAGCAGTGTCCACAGGTCTCTGGTAACTTTGTCCTTACTTACTATAATCAATTTATCTGAAACTTTGTCCTAGAGTCCCAGGGCACTAGGAAGAAAATCCTAAAAGTATAAAAAGTGCTGATAGGAGCCTGAGGACCTCGATATAAGGAAACCAAACAAAATCCAATTCTGATTTCCCAAAGAAAAGAATAATTACCTTGGCTTTTGTAGCAGCAATATCTTTCTTGGAAAGATCAGCCTGTCTCTTTTGGAATCATAATTGCTGGACTCCCTCAAAACATGTTTTTTATTGTGATTCCCCTGTAGTGCAGTCACTGGATGGATAATACTGCTTGAGATTTTGCGTCTTGTCTTATCTGTTAGGCAGACACCTAAGCTACAACCCAGCCTAGCAGTTAGGTGGCAGGGATGCCATGCAGCGGGCTTGCGACGGCTTTAATTCCTGTGTGGTCTGCTTTTACCTGAGCAGCTGAGCGCGTCATTCTCCTCGTGTAGTTATTGTCTGGAGAAGAAGGTAAAGTACTCATCCATCCCATCACCCATACTAGCATTTCATAGCTCAATAGTTATTATTATTACTATTATTATTATTATTATAGCCTACAAACGCATTGGTCGTCGTATCGTGGATGTACGGTAGGGTGCTCCAGCTAGGACAGGCTCTGCTTGCTAATGGGGTCACTTGTGTCAGAGTGTGATGTATGGATTATGTTTAGCGTTGGCATGTTTTGTTTGTGAGCCAGGCTGTGGGAGTGGGGCAGATGATGAATGAAGATACTCCACGGTTTCACGCTCGTCCCTGTGGTCGCAAGTCACCAGTAGGATAAAGAGCTGCTTGCGATAGAGAGGTATTTATGTGCCTGTAGCAGACTTGAAAGCCTTATGGCTGTGGCTGAAGCTGAAGGTGTGATAGTCCACCGTGCTGGTATTTTTGGTTGAAGCTCTTATGTTACCTGGATAAACACTTGGAATTCGTTCATGGAAACCTTGGAAGTATGTGAACCATCCAGTTCAGTAATTTGCCTAGCTGATATATCGGTCTCTTTTCCATCTTTAGACCTCTGAGTGTCAGCTGGGTGGTCTTCCTTGCCAGAGAGGTGTGTGCTCTCAGGGACCCCAGTGATGAACGGGCCTTCACAGACCTTCCTTACCCTCCAAGATACAAGGAAAACATTAATTATCTTAAAAATCAAGGTTGCCCTAATGCCCTCCCGCTTCAATTGGGCAAGCAGGCTGCAGAGGTGGGAGTCACGGGCACGGCGAGGGTGGCCTTCACTTTCGGGTTGGCTGGCTTGTCAGCACGTCAGAAGTACACCTGGAGCTTCTTACTGGTCTTTCCCATGGGACTCACTTTTCCTTCCCCCCTGCCGTGCATCCACTTAAATGGACAACTGTGGTCTCTGTGCAGGTGGTTTTTACTTACTTTATCTCCTGAAAGAGATGGAGTCCAACAAGCTTTTACCTACTGAGTCTATAGAGAAAACGGCCAGGCAATTTTTGTTTCAATCCAGGCGTCTCTCCGGAGCGCTAGTTCCAGAGACTGATCAATAGGTTTTATTGTAGACCTCACTGTCTCTAAAAGCACCGTGACCTTATCCCGTCTAAAAATAGCGTTTGCTCTTGCTGCCTGCAGAACCTTGACCTGTGAAAACCCATTTGGAGCATAACTGACACGTGCAGTCAGCTGTGCATCCAACACCCTTGCACGCCCCGGGAGAAAGCTCCCCGTGACCCTTGTAGCCCTTGTTGGGAGGAAGGAGAGAAGGAGGGGAGGGTTGTGGGGCTGGATGAGGTGCCCTGCTCCCTCAGGAATCTCTAGGTGGATGAGGGCTGGTCTTGCCTGGGTCCTGAGCAAGCGCTGCTCCAGCTGTGGGAAGCACAGGCTGTTGGAATCAAACACCTCTGATCATCCACCCATCCCCTTCTTTTGGGAAGAGCTGTGCATGCAAGCCCCACTGCACAGTCACACCAGCACCATGTGCCAAGAGCATCCCTTCCAAGAGTCGTGGCTTTGTGGTTTCTACTGGGAGAGCTGCGGAGCCTCTGCAGCTTTGGGAAATGCTGCTCTAGAAAACATGGTCTCCTAAACTGCTCTTCTTAAGACTGGGCAAAAGAATTTTAAGTTAAACCAGATCCTGGTTAGTAGGTGTGTTTCCTTCATTAAGGTAGTTCCCAGTGGCAGATTGAGGTGGAAGACTTCGGTGTGGATTTTGGGGTCCTACCAATGCACCAGAGGGGCTTGAAGGTACTTACCAGGTTCATAACTGCCCATGGACATGTCTGGAGGAGTAGAGCCCTCTCGAAAGCCTGAATCCTCCACCAGAAAGGGCTAGATTGGTGTTGTCCATGTGAATGAAGAGATGTGGGAGAAGAAGAGCCTGAGGACCCTGTAGCCCCTCCCTCCCCGCTGCGGCCAGGCTGCCTGGCAAGGGTTAACCAGCCTTCCCGGTGAGCAAGGTCTGGTGCTGAGCCTCTGGGAGATGAAAAGGGAAGCGAGCTATGATTGCAGAGCTGTAAAAGGTGGCATTTTGTTCTCCTGCTAACAAAAGCCAGGACTATTGTTGCCTCCCAGCTTGAAAGAAGAGGTCACCGGTGGTATTAGTGCAGCTAATCACATAAGAGGCTGGGTGGGCTCTGTGCACGGTGTCTGCTGCTGGCGGGGCTGAGACCGGCCACCCCGGGCTGTTCCCAGGCACAGGTTCCTCTTTGGTTACACAAAATGTCCGCTCCCGCTCTCCTAATGCGTAGGCTATTATTAGCCAGTGTCACTCAGTTATCTGAGAGTGGCGCTTTTAGCTGCCATCTAAGTGCCTGACACTTGGGTTTACAGCCGATTAAATTAAATTTTAGGCTGGTTTGGCTTTACTGGGTGTAGACAAAAGGAGCAGCTGCTGTGGAAATGTAATCTGGTCCCAGCGAGGATGGGGAGCCCTAGCTGGTCTTCCTCTGGGTCCTGACTTGAGAGGGTCTCAACGTGTGGGTTACTATTTCGGGAGCAGGTACATAAACCCTTGGCGAGTGGACATCTGTGTTCTCAGCTCAATGCCAGGCTGTGTCCCTCCCAGCCAAAGCCTGTTGAGATGGAGACCTTTAGACGTGACCAGCTGGCAAGCGCACACACCAAACCAGTGCTTATCTTCAGAGTGGCTGTAGTGCAAAGCCCAGGAGAAATATTATTTACTTATTGATGGGTCTGTGGGTGCAATCCATTCCTCAGGCTGCAGGGCACATTTTTGCCATATTTATTTTGGGCTAAAAAGCAGCAGACCTACAAGAAGTTTCTGCACATGTTCATTCTGCCCTAAAAATGGATCAGGTAAAGAAATTTGTCAGACAGGATTGTCAACTTGCTAACTGTCGCTGCAGGTGGGTGGCACAGGGGGTGGTCTTCCTGAGTGGATGTGTGAAGGGATAGGACTTGAGAAACAGGCTCTGCGTTGCAGACTGGGTTCTTCTGGGCCAGCTGTGGGTGGACAAAAGAGCTGGTAGGAGACCTCTCCCCAACTTGTGCTGCTTGAAGGGCATTCTTGGACATCAAATCTAATTTCGCCTTTGTCTTTAAAGTTAGATTGATAGGGATCAAAGACACCTTGCAAGATCAAGACACAACTGGCCTTGCTCCAAAACCGTTTCCTCAATAACCTTCCTCAAGAAAGGAAGGGTAGCGGCAGACCAGTAGTTGGCAAGACTGTTCGTATCAAGAGATATTTTTCTCTTTAGAAGGACAAAGGTGTGCCGGGGTGGCTTGGGCCTTGCCCTCCTGAAGTGAGGCATCAGACCAGTCATTGTCCCAAAAATCTGAGGAGGTGGGTTTTGTGGAGTGAGAGAATATGGCTCAGAGCAGAGGTGGTGGGAGCGTCTGTTTCCGCGTGTTGCGTTCAGTCAAACTGGGCGGAACTAGGAGGAAAAAGCCAATGGTGGAAAAGGTAATTGCTGGATTAAATTAATTTATTGGCGTCTTCTAATGGCTTTGGGTTCCACAACTGGCATAAGCAAATGTAATTTTCCTTTCTATCTCTGCATTGATTGGTGTGCAGCCTTGGCAAGCTGGCCTGCCTCCCCTCAGATCCTGCACCCCGTTCATCGCCGTCCTTCCTCTTCAGTTGCCTCATGGTGTGGGAAGATCTGTCTGGCTGTGGTTTGTGTGCAGGGTGCGGGCCAAGGAGAGCGTGCTCAGGTGCTGTGTGTCTCTACTACGCCAAGGGATAGTTTTGGAGGCTCTGAAGCCAAGGTTTTCGTGGGCAAAGAGCAACGTGGAACCACCTCTTTGGTTTCTCTGCCCAGCTCTGCTTTTGAGTTTGAGCCAGATGACTCTGATAATCACATGCCTTTCAATATGAGGTCAGGACGGTGGTGGGAGAAGGGACAGAGCTGTGATGCAGGTATCATGCAATCCTCCACATGGGATCCTGGTTGACTCTTGCAGCCCCTGGCAAGTTGAAGACCTCTTTGAGCAGCCTACGAGGATGTGCAGAGAGTCCAGCCAAGTTTTGGTCCTCGCATTTTCCTTCATTCCCTGGGGACTTTGGGAGAGTCACAAATAATTCAACTCGGTGTGATGGCTGTTTAGTTGCCGGGGTAGGATTTGGTCTCTTCAATTTCAGCTCGTGGTAGTGTGTCCATCTGAAGAATGGCAGCCGTTTTGGATGGGAAGTGTGATTGAGTGAATTTAGGGACAGTTTTTGGCTGGCAAAAGCAGAAGAGAAATTCAGAACATTTTTGGTCACTGACCCAAAATCTAAATGGATTTAGATTGTTCAGAATTTTGTTTATTGTGGCAAGATCCATTATCCTGCACAGATCCATGGTTTTGTATGGACTTCTGGGCACAGCTATAGGCACACCTCATCATACATGAGTTTTGCAATGGATAGTGTGTTTCAATCATCCCAACTGACCATTGGTAGCATCACTTTGACATGTATCTTGTTGGTATGGAAAGCTCTCCTGGCCCCCAGGGTATTTTGCAAGTCTGGGAGTTTGGGAGGATTTTACTGAGCACTGATATATTGATGGGGATGTCCAATGTGTGTGCCAAGGAGTTGTGTGGTCCTGGCTTTGGGGAGACTGCTGGCTGCTGTCCTTTCTAAGGAGCTCTTGGAAAGATGATTTTGGATTCCATAACCCTCAAATTTACATTAGCTGTTGGGGCTACAGTATGTAAATAACCCAGTCAAATTCGAGTCATGTTTGCATAATTCACACCTCATCTCTGATGGAAGAAAAAGTGAAACCTTTCCTTAAATTAACAAAAACTTGTAATTATTTTCTTCTCCTTGTTGAAATTGGAGAGAAAAAGCATCTCCTTGAATTTCCTTCTTCGGATAATTTGGTTTTGCTCTTGTTTCGGAATAATTTAGTCATGTATTTGTGAAGGAACTGGCAGCATCTGCTAATTTTCAGAGCTATCACGATGATGGTAACATGAAAACTTGAGGCCAGAAGTGGGGCCAACACCTTCTTTGCAAGCATTCCCATTTCTTTTGGCGATAACGCTGCTCTGCTTGCAGAAGAAGATGAGGTTCAGCATAATAAAGAGTATGAAAATTTGGCCCTGAGCAATCGTTTCTGCTGCGTTGAGGTCAGATTGCAGAGCCTTTACTCATCCTGGTAAGTATTTATTAACCTTTGGAGAACAATGGCTGTAATGAGATTACCTGGGTAGGTGCTTATCCCATCAGGAAGGAAGTTGTGGACCCTGGACCCACTTGTATTTTAGGAGTGGTGAGGAGGGCTCTTTGCTCTGCCGGTCCTACCTGTGCTGGCTAAGGGGAAGGTGCCTGGTAGAGCTGGAGGGCAGCACCACAGACCCCAGCCCAGCTTGGCCAGGTGTTACCACCTTTGATTTAGCTGTGTGTTGTCTTTCCTGGATTAACCACGCTGAGAAGGAGGAGGGGGGTGGAAATAACCCCCAAACTAGCCGGTGTTTGAGCGACTCCAACAAAGTAATTGACTATCAGTATCAAGAATTACTGCGCAACCACGCAGGGGACAAGTCAGAACAGACCTTGACAAAACCCTGCAACAAAGGGCCGCTCAAACACACCCTTGAGTCCTGGGAGCTGTAAATTGAGCTTCAATTCCGAGGAAATAACTTTTAGGCTTTGTAGTACGGTTTTGTATCTCCTCACAGTGATTGAGTGCCACACAGGGGGTGACCCCAAGTCTCCAAAAAGAAGCGGCAAGCACCGTGCTCTGCTGAGCACCGAGAGCAGTGGTTCGCATCGGTCCACGGCGACGTGGTGGCTTTCCGTCTTCACAAACCGCATGGGGTTTCTATGATTTCCACCTCTTTTTCCCATCTAGCTGTAGGTGCTTTTTCTACCTGCTCCTCGACCATCTTCTAGCCACTGTTTTTCTCCCAAGGGAGAAACAAAGGGGGGACCTTGTACCCTGCCATGTGAGCGCAATGATCTCTCTGTGAGCGGCTCCACACCCATTTCTTCCTACAGGTTAGAGACACATTTTTGGCACTGGACACAGTAAGCGTTCCAACATGTTCTTAATCTGCAGCTCTCACGTCTGAAGGTCTGGTGTGTCGTGACTCTGGTTGTGTGTACACAGATTTTAAGGTACCCAAGCAGTGTGAAACGTGGGGAGAACACCGGTGGCGTGATTTTAATCTGTTGGTAGGAGTTTGTCCCATGTTTATGCTGCCTGTCCTTCAGTGATGCTTCCTGTGTCCTCAGCTTTTTCCTTGGGATGCTAGATGCCTCTTCTGGATTTCTAGGTATCTAGGGAAAGGCTGGGGACAGCACCCTGAGATACTTTCTGTGCATTTATTCCTTAATGCTGAAAGCTGTTAGCTGCATTTGCTAGGCAGACAAAAGGAATGCCTTTGCTTTTTCGCTTTTTAACCAGCGTGCGCCTGAAATGATGAAAAATGCTGCCAAAACCCACCAAACTCAGTTGACTTGGGTTTTGGATCAGGCTCCAAACTCTGATTTAATTCCTTCTCCATTTGCTGGAGATGGAGGAGCCATGCCAATTTATTTTCCCTGGCTTTTGTCCTGATGGCATTGCCCTAGCCTGAATTCAGCTAGCCCCTTGATTTCTCCGATGCTTTCTCTTGTGGGCAGAGCTGTAGGAGCACAGAGAAGTCCTCCTGGATCCCCTGGTGCAGGCTGTGGCCTTTGCATGATCCCTTCATCATCTGGAGATGCCGAGATGGCTTCATATTGCCCTGTTTTGTGTTTCACTCAAATACACTGAGATGAGAACAGTGCCTGTGGTTGGAACGGTGGGTGGGGAGGAGGGAGGAGGAGATAGATGATCCTTCTCTTGTTCTGGGAAGATTCAGCGGTTGCCCTTGGTCCTTTCACCTCTGCGGGGCCGTGTAAGGGTTACAGCGTTTTAGACATTTCCCAAAGTGTCAGCATTCGGAGCACCATTAGGAAGAGACTAGATGAATGGCCAAAATGTAGGGGTGAAATAAATTAGGCAGTTCAGAAGCTGCGAACAAGTCGTTTGTGGGGAATAATGAAAGCATGTGATTGTGAGACGGTCCCTTCTCTGGCTCGTTGCAGCGATGTTTATAAATCAGGATATCAAAACCAGGGCCCTTATTAGGCCTGCCTGACATTAAAGGTGCATTTAGCTGCAGAGTGTAGCACTGCCTGCTGTAAAACCAGATGGATACTCGAACTACACTGCAGCTCGCTTGGAGATGACAGAAAGTCTGCGCCTTTGGGGCTGGGTCAGACCCTCCTTGGGTATTGTGTTTCTTGTTCTGCAGAGAGGGGCCGTTCAGCTCCATAGCTGCAAACCATGGTTTTTTTCCCATTTGTAACTCTCTCCAGCTCTACCTCCTGAGGTGTTGCTCCTTCCTTCTCTCCCTGCCTAACTTTGCCTGCACTCCGCTCCCTCTGGGACAGTGGCTGTGGTACCTGGCACATGGCCTTGGAGCACAGGGACCTCCCATCCCCTATGCACAGGCAGCCTGTGACCTTGTCTATAAGGTCCCTGGCCATCCCGAAACCCTGCTGGCTATCTGCCTCATCCATCGCGTGCAGGGAGACCTAACTGCCTGGTGTAGGTGCTCGTAAGTGAGCAGTATTATATTACTCCACATAAATGTCACATTAATGGAGCATTATAACCAAAAGATGCTCGTAGATCACTCTAAACCATTTTAGGCATCTGTTACGCTTCCGCCACCTGCTCTTCACCCATTCATTTGTGTTTGGGGTGGGAAGGACGTTGTTGGGAGAGCCTGGAGGGAAGCTGGGCAGAGGCGAGAGCGGGCCTGTGCGATGGAGTAGCCCAGCAGCCTGCCAGGACCTCCACCAGCGTGAGGCCCAGTTTCACCGGCCTGTGTTGGCCGTGGTGGAAGAGGTGTAGCAGCAGGGTGCTGGGAGGACATGCCACAGCTCGGCTTCGAAAGCGTGTTGATAGAAAGTGCTGACTTATCTGAGCTGGCTCAATGCCTTCAAGTCCGGTGTAGGCACGGGGGGAGCCCGAGCATCGGCACAGGCAAAAGCCCACGGTGCTTCGTCTGCGACAGCTTTCTAGATCACACCATGTAACACAGCCCAACAAAGGGCCTTTAAATCCTAGTCAAGAAGACAGACAATAGAAGGTCAGAGTTTAAAAGAGAAAGTGTGCCTCAGACTGATGTAATTCCCCTTCTCCCCCCTTTTCTTAGTGTGAATCCTTTGATATTTGAGCAGGGAAATCCTCTTTATCGGGAAACTCCACCTCCTCTTATCTCATACTCCCTCGAAAATGCTATCAGTGCTCCCGCCTTTCCATGCCTCCCAACCCAGTTTGCGGTGGAAACCTGCCTGCGCAGGTGCCCAGCCCTCCTGTCCCACTCACCCCATGGGCACAGTGACACAGGGACTTGCTGCAAGTAATTGGCCCCCTGGCTAATGACTCCCCCAGGGAGCTGTGCTTGCCCATCGCGGTCAGCATCATCCTGGAGGCACCTGTGGCTTGCCATGAGAGTCTGAACCTTCAACTGATGTTGAGATGCCCAAGCCAATCAATCTCAGTGGCTGGACTTGGGTCAACATGGGAACAACCTTAGAAATGTGAGGATTTGTTTTCCTGATTATGCCCCTTGGCTCAGCCAGCGTTTAGGTGGATTGAAGCAGCTCCCTCCTTGGTGGTGGAGGAGCCCGTGGCCCTAAGCAGAGGGTCAAAAACCTGTTAGCAGACCAAGCAGAGCAGTGCTGGAGCTTTGCAGAGTATGGAGGGACTGCAGTGTGCTGAGAAGGAGTGACCCCATGGGAGGGAAAACCCATCAGACATCAGCCTGACTTCCCATGCGTCTCTACCCTGTGCTGGAGGAGCCTTTGTCACTCACTTTGTGTTTGTCATCTCATAGGCCAGCCACTGGCTGCTGTGTCTGCAGCACAGCTTGGACATGTGGGCTCTGCAGGTGAGGCAACCTCTCCCCGTCCTGACGCTGCCTATGACAGGGCATAGGTGGTGAAGCCTGCAAATAAAGGTCTCCCTCACCTACCTGTACCGTAGAGCAATCTTCATAAAAAATACAAAACTAGGGCATTTTGGGTCAGACTAGAGGTCCACCCAAACCCATGTTCTCTCTCTGGCCTGGTCAGAATGGCAGGCCCTGGAAGGAGCAGAAGACATAAAGCAGGCAGGGAATTACCCACCGTGTGCTGTGCTCTCTGGTCTTTCCTCTCGGGCGTCATGGGTTGGACTAGAGCATCCCTGACTCTCCCTTGAGTTTCCACCCATCCCCTCTGGTTACTTGTCTATATTTTGCCCGAACTGGGACTTGGGAGTTAGTGTTACCTTGCTGATTGCATCAGATGAGTCCTGTTTCTTCACCTCCTTGCAATGGGCTCCAGTAAGACTTGTTAGTGCTCTCAATTTGTCATAATAAACAGTGGCAAAGCTGGGGAAAGGAAACATCCCTGTGTGTACACTCAAAGCCGCTGGGTATCGCCGCAGCGCAGGAGACCAAAGAGCTTCTGTTCTTCTCCTGCTCCATGGAAATCTGATCATGGCTCTGACCTGTGCTCTTGGTAGTCAGAGCAACAGGCTCTTTCACCTGAGGAGGTTTTCACCTGATGTTACTCCTTGGAGTATTCTCAATGAAGGCAGTACAGAGATGTGCCCAACACATTTTTTGAGTGTGGAAAAGGTCAGGCAGTGGGTGCCCCGTGCAGGCATCCAGCTGGAGCCAGTGACTACTAAGGTCAGTTTTGTGCTTTGCTCACCCAGAAAAGCCAGTGAATGGTCTGTACCCCCAGGGCAACCCTTCGGGGTGGGAATCAGGTCACCCTTCTGCCCAGTTTGTACCAGCAGATCTTCTAGTCTCCTCAAAAGACTCACCCCTGAAGTCAGATGGGAATGGCCATCGAGTACTTTGGATGTTGTCATTCACATTGCTCTCTCCTCTCCCAGCAGCTCTGAAACACAGGGGCCTCAGGCAAGAAGTCACAGCGCCTTTCAGTAACAGCTTACCATGCTCCCAGGCTCCTCCTATGCTCCCACACTTCCAGCTTCTCAGAGCCTGGAAGAGAGCTTGGCACCACAAAGTGGTGCAGAGTGGCAGGAAACAGTATCCTTAATTTTGCAGTTTATGTGGATTGTACTTGCAACCTTCAGTCCCAACCCAGATTAGCTCTCCCTTAGCTTAAAATAACAAAGAGGGAACTGTCGGAATCAGAACAAGAATATTAGCGTGATGGAACACGTTAGCAGGTAGCCATTAGCTCTTTGTGCCTGTGTGAATAATGCTGCTGAGTGTTTCATTGGTGACAGAGCAGGGAGGATGGGCAGAAGATGGCATTTGTTTTCAAACTGGCACATCGCTGTAATGGCAATTTTTTTATTGTTGACATTTGGCAGGGGAGATGTCTTCTCAGTCAGGGTGAGCTCTGGGCTGGGGAGGTGGCCTTGGGACATGGCTGGGTTTCAAGGACAAGAGGAAAGGAGCAGATAGTTCGGATGGGAGCTGTCAATGCCTTTATTTTGCTCTTAAAATGTGTCTGAGATACCTGAATCTGTAAGACATGTGAGGGGACAGCTGTGGCACGTAGCAAAACATGGCTCTAACATCCAAGGAGGTGTTGGTCAGTCCAGGTACATGAGATGTTCCTGCTGCCAAGTCACAGAGAAGCCCCAACACAGAGCAGCTCCTGGTTGCACCGACGCTTTGCTCTTTGCCGTGTGACTGATCATTGACAGGCAGTTGCGAGCGGCAGCATCCAGCTGTAGCTTAAGGGAATGGCAGACATTTATTTGCAGAATTAAAACCAAAAAAAAGTGGGATGGGGGGAAGGAACCCAGCAAATACTTGCAGGAGAAATGAAGGAAGATCCTTTTGGGTTTGTTACCAGTGCCAAGGACCATGAAGGAGAGGCCATTGCTGCTCCTCATCAAGCAGTGGCGTGTGCCAGCTTTGATGGGTGGGAGCGACTCCCTCGCTGCTTAAACAGCATGATCTTCCCAAATCACCCCAAGACCCAGCGCAGCCCTGCCTGTCTTTATTTCCACCCTCTTTTATTGCCTTCCAGTTGGTGCTTCCTCCATTGTGTAGAGTTCTCCGGCGTTCTGTTGATGCCGACGTGAAGGTTCTTGTGGGGAGTTGGGGGGGGGAGGGAAAGCATTCCGTCGCTGGTTCCTTAAGGACCTTTCCCATTGCATCCCTCAAAAAACATGCCTTGTGGATGTTTTGTTTGTGTCTCAGCAACTGGCAGCCCTTCTTGTTTGTGGAAATGTCAGACCCTGCCTCGTTATTGACTGCGCGGCTGGGTCTACATGTCTCACTGCTGGCGAGGAGCTGGCCTGGGGCGAAGCCTTTCTTCCACCCGCCTCTCCCTGCCTGTTTCCCAGGCTGTGTGTCGATGAACACGAGTTACCTCCAATTTCTTATTTATATAAGGTTTTTTTGAGGGAGGCAGGCTGCTGGCAGTCGGTGGTTTAGGTCGGTTCTCTGCGATGAAGAAGCACTTAGTCAGTTACTCAGCTGCTTTTCTTGGTGATTTTGGGTTTGTTGGGAAGTTTTGCTCATGGGCGTGTGCGTGGGGAGGGACATTGGGTTCCCCTGTGTAGCCTGAAAACCTTGAGGAACCTCTAACCTGGGTGCAGGAGGTGCCTTTTGTGCACCAACTTCTCATCCTTTTCTGGGAAAATACAAGCACACTGGGATCGCGGCACAGTTTCTAGTTCCTTGTCTTAAGGGAGAGCTACCTTAATGGCAAAACCATGGCCTGGACACTGCTCTATGGTCTTCAAATAAAATAGGTTGGTTTGATTTGCCCCTAACTCCTCTGGTGAGGCTGGTGTGAGGCCAGTTCCCACCTTTCTCCCACATGTTTTCTGATGGCTGATGCAAGTCAGTAGCAGGGTTTACACCTGGGCAGCTGAAGGCTGCAGGTGGCTCCTTGGATCCTATGCCCCTTTCCCCCCCAAAACCATGCTGTGAGTTAAGATGATAGATTTTCTTCCCCCCCCTCTCCCCAGCCCTTACCCTCAAGATCTTAGAAGGCTTTTAACCATATGCACTTCACCAGGTCTTAACTTTTTGGGCTGGAATCTAAGCAGCTTTAACCAACATAAACACTTGTGGTGGGTATAGGTTGCTGCATTTAGTAAAGGGTGAGCTCCCCCTCCCTTTTTAATTCTTCCTTTCTTTTCTTCTTTCCTTTCATCCTTTATTCCGCAGCCTGCCATGCTCGATGAGTGTTTAATCCCTGCCCTTCTGTCTGTTGAGATATTATGTTTTTTTAATAGTGCTTGTTTATGACTAAGGTCAAAGACAGTATTTCAGAACAAAAATTAGACTTAGTTCATAATTGAGTACATATGTATGTTACTGTTTATTTTTATAGTTTGCTAATTTATTTTTAAACAGCTCAGTTGAGCCAACATGTTTATAGGTCTGTTTATCACATGTCTTGCCAGTCGGAGTGCTAAGAGACACATGCTTTTCAATAGCACAGATCCGAAGTGAAATTAGATAATACCGCCAGGTAGCAATTTAATTACATTAATTGAACGTTTAGGTTGAAATGTAGTTTTGCAAAGGCTATAATGGAATACATTTATAAGTGTCTGCATATAAATCTCGGCATTGGAAGCGTTCTTCAAGCCCGCTGGTGGGGAAATGCAACTCCATTGAGTGTTTTTGGGGGGGGATATGGGGTGTTTCACCGTGAGGGCTTGCAGTTGTGTTGGGTTTGGGCACTCTCCTGGCTAGCAAACCTCTGTGGGTGTCCCAGGGAGCTCCCAGGGAGTTATCTGGCTGTGTGGCTGTGTGGCTTGATCCAGTATGCTGGGGTTGGAAAAACAACCGTCCCTTTCGAGTCCTGATGGAGAGATAAGGGGTGAGCTGGTGCTTTGCAGGAGGGCAGAGAGGCAGCCGTACCTTAGCTAACATGGAGAAAATGTTTGTCCAGCTGAAACCCTCTTGGTCATGCACCCAGCGATTTCCCAAGCTTGCCAGCTGCGGTACTGGATTGTACCTGCGGGCTCCGACTCCGGGCTGCCTTCTCCAGCCCTGGAGCTGCAAAACAGCCTCTGAGAGCCAGCTCAGAGGGAGGAAGCACTGCCCAAGAGCAGGAGCTGTGAATGAGCCACCACGCTCTCCAGCCCGGATGGGGATTTAATCCTCAGCGTAAACATTTTCAAATAACGTATTGTCAGGAGAAGGGAGAGGGAAAATTCCTCAGTTTGACGGTGCCCAAGAATAGCAGGCTGGGTTAAGGAAGGGTGGGAGGAACTGCTCTGGTGCTGTTTGGTTTGATTTGTACTGGTGCCTTCTGCACGCACCTATTTCCAAGGAAAATGTTAGAATTCTGTCGTTTCTGTCAGAAGAAACTCCGGGGTTTTTGCTGCTCCCTTTTAGGATCTGGAGAGCTGAATGACTTCGGTTTCAAAAGGAAAAGTAGTAAAATAAAAAGAACAGGAGGTCATAGGTGGGTTTTTATCAGGGCTCAGGGATAGATAAGGAGTAACCAGAGGAAAGTCGCAGCTTGGGCAACATTCTTGTGGTGCGGTGGGTGATGGCCTTTTGGGTGTCTGCTGGAAGGGCTGGAGGAGGAACGGTGGGGCATGTGCAAGACCTAAACACCCAGGGTGTGGGACGTGTTTGGAAATAAGCTGGTGGTGAGCAGGCCCCTGGCATTTCTCAGGCTCTCCTATCACAAACAAGCCAGGAAAAACGCGTCGGGCTCAGCACTGGGATGTGTCCATCTGTTTTGTGCAGCTACTCGTGTGCTGGGATGCCTCTCCCTGTGCTTATCTGGGTTGGGATGGTCACCTGAGGTGTGGGGTTTTCCCCAAAGCACACCTTTGCTGAGCAGGTGATCTCTCCAAATACTGAGGGAGGGCTCTGGGGTTAGCAGGTCCAGGTCGCCACAGACCTTCTCTGACAACACAAGGCTTTAGAAGGTGGCTGAGGAGTAGCCGTGGTTTTCTACACAATCTTACTCATTGCTTTCTCCAGCATGTAGCTTTTTTGCTCAGGCCTTGCTTGGACCCAGGTTTCATCCTGTGGCCTTTTGCACACCCAGGATTGGGTCCCCGATGCTGTCTTTGGGAGCTCTACCCTGGCGTTGCTGTGTTCTCATGGCCACCAAGCTTGTCCAAATCTGCCTACAGAACCCATCACTGCTTTGGACTCCTGCACCTGCAGCGGGGCTCAGAGCACATCTGGTACATTCAGGGAGGGGGTGTGAAGCCTTCTGCTTAGTTTCCCTTGCAAAGCACCTGATAAAAATGCACACAAACTCTTGTTCAGCTACGCTGAATCCCAAACACAGCAAGTGAGGACAACTATGGCATCTCTCTCCTCTAGATGAAAATGCTGATGTAGATACAGCCAGTGGTGCTCCTGTGCTGATGCCAAACACCCGCACTGATGAAAGGAAGGGATTTTTCTGGTTGTGGGGAATAGGTGAAGTTTCCTGATCCAGGCAGGTGATTTCCATGCCTGTGCAAGAGGTTTTTGTGAGTGTGGCTTCACTAATGGCTGGATTTGAGGTGAGAAGTGAGAACAGGGAGAACCTGAGGGAGCAGAAGGGACTGCCACAGTCTGCTTGCACAAGCCAGAGGAATAAGGTGGTGAAGAGGTGTGAAGGACAAGTGGTGTTGAAATGTGGGTTCTCAACTTGAGGTGCCCCTAGTGAACTTGGTATTCTGGGGTAGTTGTGGGTGTTGGTTTTGGAAAGTCAGACTTTCTAGAAGGCCCCTGGGATGGAAGAACCCAGGAGCTCCAGTTTCTTCTCCATCTTTCAGGTTAAAGGTGTCTTCCCTATGAGTCCTGATGGACCTCCGTGGTGGGCCCTGGCCTCATGGGCCAGCTTCTGCTGAAGAAACACAGCACAAAAAGTGATTAACAGAGATGATTTGCAGCATGTCCGACAATATTTAACTCTGTTAATAGCATTTGCTTTCTTTTCCTCTCCCTTTCCCCACCAATCTATAAAGTGCCGTTTATTTGAGGGCCTGATTTGCATGGAGATATGGGACGGACGTTTGTCCCCTCGTTTGGTTACTCATGACTAACTGTCTTAAAAAGCTGTTGCCGGTGGGGTTTTCCTATCCCCTCTCTTTTTAGCTGAAAAGAAATGACTGACTTAACTTTTTTCTTCATGTTACAAAAGCTCACCTCTGGCCCGAGCCCAACCAGGGAGAGTTTCTGCTGCAAACTAAAAATAGTCCAAAAACCAGAGGGTTTCAATGAAATTCTCCACAGAAAACTGAAGTTACAGCGGCCACCACCAGGTGATTACCATAATGCCAAGTGCTTATTGCTCTGCTCAAGGTTTCCAAACGCTTGGGAATGATTCCAGCTTGTTTGGGCTCGAGAACAAAACCTCTCTGAGATGCCGCAGCCAGCGTGGAAGGGATCCAGGGAGCGGCGGGAAGCGGTGCAGCGCCGTCCCCATGCTGAAGGCTTGGTTTAATGGCTAAAGCTAACACAGAGCATCCCATAGCGTTGTGGTAGGAATGTTTGCAGGCTGCGTTCAAAGTGCTTATTTAAAAATCATCAGTCATGGCTTACAAGCTGCCTTGCTTACTTATTTTAGGAAGGAGATGCAGCTGGGGGGGGAGGACTGCTGTGTTCAGGATGCTGAAGCTGTACCTGGTTTAGGACCAGATTCTGGTATTTTTAAGTTGGAGGGCATCTTGCTTTCCACCCCACCCTCCTGATTCTCCTGGTATTCTTGCGAACAAACCCATCACCATTGACAACAGTTGGTGTCACAGGGAACAGCTTGCCTCACCCTTTTGGGGGTTCTCAAGAGGTTTATGCAGCATAAGAAGTTGAGCACGGGAGCAGATAAACATGCTCAGTCGATTGTCTTCTGCTCTTTGTTTCATTTGCCATGGGATCTGTGTTTGCAAAGATCTTTTCCCCCTCCCCTCCCTGAGTCTTTTGAGGGTAGTCCACTTAAAGGACTCATGGAGCGGTATTTTCCATACAGTAATGAGACAGCGTGACATACCAGTCGTGGGAAATCTGATAGACTTGTGAGACCCTAGGAGGGTAGAAAATTACTTAATTTACTTTGTGTGCAATAGTCTTAATTTTCAACTATTTGAACAACTGATTGCTGGGGCAATCATCAGATCTTCAGAGTTAAGATGTTTCCTGCTGGAATGGAACATTAGCTAAATCAGTGATGGCTGGGGATGGCAAAACGGAGCGATTGAGCGCGTCCATCTGGGGGGAAAGAGAAGATTAAATGAAATCCCTGACCCCAAGCAGAAAGGCTTCTTTATTTCCTGGGAAAGGGAATGCAGGTGAAGCTTACCTGGTCTGGTGGTTAATTATCCAGACGGGGAGCAGGGGCTGTGTGGCTCTGAGGGTGGCCCCGGCAGGTAGGAGCAGGGTCCGGTTTCCTTCAGAGTGGGTGAGAAGCCTTCTGCTGGGTGATTTCCCTGGTATTTGCCCATTGTGAGTAAAAAGAGATAAAATCTCCTGGTGGAATTACGTTGTGACACGGGTGCTTTCTTTCCAACTTAGTAATAAGTGTCTTCTGACCCACTTCACAGAGGACTGGATTCTGCTGCCTACCTTTTGCAAGCAGCTGGTTGAACCTTGAGTAAGGGGACTAGAAATTGCTCCTTCATTAGGGTTAGGTGTTGGAGACCCTGTGCTGCCAGCCAGTTCTTCGTTGAATGAGTTTTCCCATTGATTTGGGTGAGAGATGCCTTGTCTTAGCTACCTACTCATCAAGAAACTTGCTGTTTAGCTCACAGGGATGGAAATAGCATAAATGCTCACACGGGGAAGGGTGATGAGACCTCCTGCTTCAGTTGTCGAGACCAAGCTTGTACCTGACCAAAAACGACAGAGGACTTTTCATTATGAAAACAGTACAGGCTGCTGAAAAAATTTGTATTTGTAATTGTTTAGAAAGGAAAATGGGCATGAATATTAACAGACCTTTTCCTGCCTTCCCGTGCCAGCGGAAAATGAAAAATTCAGTGTGAAAGTATTTTCTTATTAAAAAAATAAAATCCCAAGCCCTAAACTGGTCTATAAAACACAATCCTAATTTTGGAAGGCTGAGAGCTGCATGAGTGAGAATATTTAATTACAGTGGCGAAGCACAAACATTTCCTAGCAAGCAGTCACTGCGTTAATAACAATTAATTAATTAATTCCTCAGCTAAAGCGTACATCCTGCTCATGGGCTGGGAATCTGATCCTGCTTTCTTTTTAGTTTACCTTGCTGAGAGCCACCCAGCAAATAAGGATGGTAGAGGATGGAGGTTAATTATATAAATGGAGGCTTTACGTTTTAGAGGGTGGAGGCTATTTAGATAAACGGAGGCTTTATGTTTTGCTCTGTAGATGGTTATGTTGGGGTTAGGGATTGCGTGGTATTGGTGAGCGGACTCTTGTAGCTAGAGGTGAGGAGATAGGGATTGGCTGATTCAGGGGGACCGAGTATCTGACTGCTACAGCGATAAGTGTCTGTACAAATATTTATACAATCCCGATAGTCTTTTGAATTGCATTATTACAACATGAAAAGCTGTCAAGGTTTCCAGGGTTTCTGAGGCTGTACTTCTTATGGCTCACGGACATTTTGCCAGTAGATGTGAGTGAGCTCTGCTCGTGCTCAGAGCTGGCTGGACCCATGCCATCGCCCAGCCAGGAGCAGGGTAGGTGGCGATCCCATGCAGCACCCAGCCCGAGCCGATAAGCCCTGCGGAGAGGCTGGCTGTATTAACTCAGGCTTAGCACTGAATTCGTGCAATCACGTGGCACGGCGCTGACTCAGAGCAGCCACGGAGTGAAATTGTTGGTTGAAAAAGCTCTGGTCACGTGCAAAGGGGGGGTGAAGAAGTACCCCCCGTGCATTTCAGAGCTGTGGTTTAATGCCAGGCTGCAAATTCCCACCTTAGCCTGACATGCTGCTCCTCCCTTGGGTCTCTCTCAGACCCAAATCTGCAGCTGGTTGTGGGAGGCTTTCTATTGACTGAGTGTCACACCAGGCCCCAGCTAGGGAAATAACAGGAGAGACTGGAGGGCTTGTGGGAACTTATGTGCAGGGGGGTGTGAAGCCAGATGTAAGTGGATTTGGACTAGGAATGGAAGGGAGCTCATCTTGTGCCTTCTCTGCTGGAAGTTAGGCCAAATATCTGTGTAGGTTGTTAGCCTGGTGTTACTGACCTGTGTGGTGTAACAGTGATTGTCGCCGCATCTGTGGTTTTTCTGTGGCATCCTATTGGCACTCCGTGATGAAATTTGGGAGGTGGGACTTAAGTCCCCTGCTTCAGATCAAATCCACACAGACAAGATTCTCTCTGCTTGCTGCTGTGAGGCCAAAGGGATTGTTCCAGATCTACAAAACCAACAAAAGTTTGAGTCAGTGGTGGGGACC
The DNA here is from genome assembly GCA_022605575.1 of Laterallus jamaicensis coturniculus. NCBI lineage: Eukaryota > Metazoa > Chordata > Aves > Gruiformes > Rallidae > Laterallus > Laterallus jamaicensis. Next base: position 15,592,306 of record JAKCOX010000001.1, on the reverse strand, counting down.
AGGCTGCCCAGGGAGGGCGTTGAGTCAACATCTCTAGGTGTGTTTAACAGACGGGTAGATGAGGTACTTAGAATATGGTTTAGCATAGGACAGGAACGGTTGGTCTTGATGATCTTAAAGGTCTTTTCCAACCTTGTGATTCTGTGAAGGCTGGAAGCTTCGTGAAGGTTATTTGAATGGATTGGATGCTGTCAGTGGGAAGAAGTGGCTGTCCTGCTGTCAGTGGGAAGAAGCGGCTGTCCTGGAGCAGCAGGGTGGGAGCACATTGGTAGGTGCCCCAGCCCTGGCAGAGAAAGCTGCTGATAGCAGTTGCATGTCCTGGAACACACTTACTTGCAAGTTGAGGAGTTTGGAAAAATGTTTGCAAGGCTGTGAAAGTGGAGTCCCGGGGTGCTGCAGGCCCCCTTCAGTGTCACAGCTCAGGGTCGTTTTGGTTTTTGGGGATGAGCTCTGTGTGTATCTCCAGACGTTTCAAAGGAGTGGGCTCTTCTGGTGCAGCATTTATTTGCTTTTAGGGCATGTTTTTCCCCAAGGAAAGAGGAGTAGCAATCGCACAATCAAAGAAACAAAGCAAATTGTTGTGGGATTCCTGCCTAACAGTATTTCAGTTAAAAAAAAAAACCCCAAACACGGTATATAATTTATAAATGAGTCATGCATGCCTAAGCTCTGGCCTCCTGGAGCAGCGTCTGAGGCACCAGGTCCAGTGGCCGGTGCTCCAGCAGCCTTTTACGTAGCAGTTTAGGTAGCAGAGTAGCATCTTGGACAGATGAGACAGGGTGCAAGAAAAGGATTGAATGAGTCAGGAAGTGGGGGGAATCGCCTCCTGATACTCACACTGAGCATTAGAGCCTGGTTTTCCATGGTGGCCGGTTAATTTGGTGGTATTGCTGTGTTGGCACTGCTCCTGCAGCACCCAGCGCCGCAGCATTCCTGCTCGTCCAACTGGCCAGTATCTCTGGATGGACCACGCAGAGCGCAGCAATGTGGTTAGCCAGGTAACGAGGGCATTAACCCTGTTTTTCTGACCACCTTCTAACAGGAATGTAACCCCTTCCCTGAAATTTCACCTGCACTCCTTTGGTTAAAAATCATTTCCTTGAGCCAGGAGATGTGGATTGCTGATGTGGTTGGCTGTGGTGGATGGGACAGGGTAGCTCCCCTCCCTCCTTGCAGAGTTATTTGAGGCTTTGCCAGGGCAAGGACGATTAGGGCTGGGTTTCTGGAAGTAGTGAGGTAGCGCTTAAAAGTGCCTCATCAGCTTGGGAGGGCTGCACGTTTCCCTGGCAGCTTCTTTTAGTTTCCAGCAGGGATGTGCTCTGCGACTTCAGCATCCCGGCTTCAGAGCTGGCAGACAGAGCATTCAGTCCTAAGGGCAAGTTTAAGGCGGTGTTACTAGTTTCACAAACCCCAAAAGTCTGTCTGGTGTATTGCTCAATATATAGCATGTCTCTGTTGGCCAGAAGCAGAGCCGCTCTCTATCATCTTCGACAGGTCTTGGTGAACAGGAGAAGTGCCTGAGGATTGGAGGATAGCCAATATCACTCCAGTCTTTAAAAAGGGCAAGAAGGAGGATCCTAGCAACTATAGGCCAGTCAGCCTCACTTCTGTCCCTGGAAAAGTTATGGAACAGCTTGTTCTGGATGCCATCACCAAGCAACTGGAAGACAAGAAGGTCATGAGTAGTCAGCATGGATTCACCACGGGAAGATCGTGCTCGACCAATCTCACAGCCTTCTATGATCTCATCACCGGCTGGGTGGATGGAGGGAGAGCAGTGGATGTCATCTACCTTGACTTCAGCAAGGCTTTTGATACTGTCTCCCATGACATCCTGATAGAAAAGCTGAGAGAGCATAGGATAGATGAGTGGACAGTGAGGTGGGTCGGGAACTGGCTGTCGGACCAAGCTCAGAGGGTTGTGATCAGTGGAGCAGAATCTGACTGGAGGCCTGTGACTAGCGGTGTTCCCCAGGGCTCGGTGTTGGGTCCAGTCCTGTTCAATATCTTCATTGATGACCTTGATGAGGGAACAGCATCCACCCTCAGCAAGTACCTGATGATACAAAGCTGGGAGGACTGGCTGACAGGCAGGACACTGCGCTGTCATCCAGCGAGACCTGGCCAGGCTGGAGAGCTGGGCAGGGAGAAACCAGATGAAATTCAACAAAAGCAAGTGGAGAGTCTGGCACCTGGGGAGGAACAACTGCATGTATCAGTACAGGCTGGGGGATAACCTGCTGGAGAGGAGCTCTGTGGAGAAGGACCTGGGGGTCCTGGTTGATGACAGGTTGTCTATGAGTCAGCAGTGTGCCCTGGTGGCTAAGAGGAGAGCCAATGGGATCCTGGGGTGCATCAGAAGGAGTGTGGCCAGCAGGTCTAAGGAGGTGATCCTCCCCCTCTGCTCTGCCCTGGTCAGGCCCCATCTGGAGTATTGTGTCCAGTTCTGGGCTCCCTGGTATAAAAAGGACAGGGATCTCCTGGAGAGAGTCCAGAGAAGGGCTACGAAGATGATGAAGGTCCTGGAACATCTATCCTCTGAGGAAAGGCTGAGAGAGCTGGGGCTGTTCAGCCTGGAGAAAAGAAGACTGAGTTTATAAATATCTTAAGTATGGGGTGCAGGGGGAATTGGCCAGCCCCTTTTCTTTGGTCAGTGGAGACAGGACAAGGGGCAATGGCTGCAAATTGGAGCACAGGAAGTTCCGCACCAACATGGGGAGGAACTTTTCCTCAGTGAGGGTGAGGAAACCCTGGGACAGGCTGCCCAGGGAGGTGGTGGAGTCTCCTTCTCTGGAGAAATTCAAGACTTGTCTGGACACCGACCTGTGTAGTATGAGCTAGGGACCCTGCTTTGGCAGGGGGGTTGGACCTGATGATCTCTCGAGGTCCCTTCCAACCCCTACAACTCTGTGATTCTGTGATTTTGTTTGGTTTCTTGTGGGCAGTGTCGCTGGAGCCAGATGGGTTTTGAAGTGGTCACCTGTCCTCTCTGCTCTTTCCTCCACTCTGTCCCTCTCTGGATGAGCAAAATGGTGTGAGACATTTTCATCCCAAGTGCTAGACATAGTGACCATAGGGAAACACCAATTTGGTGGGGTTTTAAAAGCTCAGCTTTAGAAAAGGTGGGAAAGTAAGTGCTTAAACCCATGGGATGTACAGCACCAGGCACACCAGCTGTGTTTGTACCCCGGCAGCTACGGGGCCAATCCTCATCCCCCTCATTCTTTATGGAAGTGGGCAGGCTCCACAGGAGCTGCTGCAAAAGGACAGGTCTTAACCCCTCTGCTCCCATCTCAGTGTCCTCCAAGGCTCTCCCTCGGCCTCAGGGAAGCTTGCTGGTAGTGCTGTGGACCTGGAAGCTTAAACAGCAGCAAAACTGGCAGGTAGGCATAGTCCAGAGGGCCTTATCCTGCCCCAGGAGTGAGGGACTGGCAGTTTGGCACAAAACTGGGGCTGCACTCCACCAACAGAACCAAAGTCTCCACCTGGGTTTTGGGGTTTGCTCCTGTGTACTCGTACCCTGGAGATGCCTTAATGCAGCATCCTCACAGGCACTTCTGGGGCGTCGAAATAGGAATGTATACGTGTGTGTGCAAACATTGGCATACGTGAGTGGCCTTGGCAAATACGCTTTAGAAAATGGCTTTTAATCACAGCAAGAGCTTTTCTTCTCTGGAGTCGGTGACCGGAGTGTGGGTACAGGGGGAAGGACTTGAGCTGCTCCAGCCCTTTCTCCATCTCTACCTGGTACAGGGGGTGGTGACATCTGTCCCTGGGGACATCTCGCTTGCAGCTGGGCAGGGAAGTGCCGTTCAGGGACTGAGTATTACAGCTTTGCGAGGAACTTCGTCCGTGTTTATTATGAGCATCTTCCATCAGGGATGCATGCCCAGGCAGACAGACAGACAGGCAGTAGGATCCTACCCCCACAAGAACCTGCAGCAAACTCCGCCGGCCGCAAACCCAGCTGCTGCCCAATGCGTTGCCTAAACGGGCAGATGTCAGCGTTGCTCAATGCGACGGAGACCTGAGCGTCTGTTTATTAACGGATAAGATGGTCAGACCGACATAGGGTGCGTGAGCCGGCCTGTGCAACTCCTGTGGTTTCCAACCGTACTTATCAAGGGAGGGGGCTGCCTGCCCAGGGAGGGTGTTTCCTCTTAATCGGTAACTTCACATGCCCATGGCAAGCAGATGTGTGGGGGGCAAAGGCTTGGCTTTTTCATAACAGCCGCTTTCACCCCGCTCTGGGAGCAGAGTCATCTAAGGCAAGGCGGCGGAGTTGGAAAGAAATGTTTTGCTCAGAAAAAGAAAAGTCAATTTTCCTGGAGAAAGGGGGTGGTAGGAGTAAGGGACCTCACAGCCACCCAATTTTCACCATCCTGGGCAGAAGGATGTGACCCCTCCCAATATTTCCTAGCTCCAAAACCCCTTCTCCAAGTCATGTAGACCCTTCTTCTATTGTCCACCCTCCAGCCCCAAGACACCTCAGGCACCACACGCGAGATGGTCGCAGGCTCAATTTAACGGCATCTCTCCCGTTTATCAGACTATATTATAAACACGGCTTTAAGGGGGGGAATTTTTGGGGAGGGGTGCTAGGCAGGCGGTGAATGGGGAGGCCAGACACCATTGTCTGCCAAGAATGCGAGTCCCCGGGGGCGAGCGCGCCTGGGCTCGCCTTCCAAATTGTCCCAGCATCAATCCCCCCTCCTCTTTGGGATTTCCTCCTCCAGCCGGGGTTTTGTTTCGGAACAAGCGTTGGTCAAACAAGCTTTTGTTTGCGGTCAGTCGCTTGGCACACATACACCACTTCTGGTAGGGGACAATGAGGAAGCTGTTTCGGGGGCAGCTGCGGTGGGACTGAAAGGGAATACTGATGGAAAGAGGGCGCGGGGAGGAAATGGCTGGGTGGAAATTAATTGGGAGGATCTTAAGAAGTCTGGGTGCTGTGAGCTAGGTTGGGAGGGTGGCAGGGAGTCCTTCGATCCAGCTACCTCACCCTGCTCCCCTGCCTGTGCTTTTCTCCCAGGATACTCTGGCTTGGACCAGTGAGAAAAGTTGGGCAAAATTTTGTGACGATGCATCTAAAAAGCTTTCTTTCAGGTAGAAGTAAACTATTTATGACAATAACAGAGTTTAAAAGGAATTATATAAGTGAGACTGACTTCTTTGTCAGCAGAAATCGCAGCAAACCCTGTTCATAGATGACATTACCTAAATGACATTACGTACGTATGTCCTTTCTTTCACATTTCCTGTAATCCTGTTACGGCATTGTCCCATTACCTCAAGCACTGTCATCTTTAAATGCTGTCAGATCTTAACTGGGTGGCCAAGGACATTGGAAAAGTATCGAGGTGAAGCTGATGGCAATTTCAGACCAGCTGTATATACAGCTGCCTCCCAGCCTGCCCCCCAAAAGAGGTATTTTCTGATAAAACATTCAGGTAAAGGGATGATTCAAGGATTTCTACATCTTTTATGGAGCTGCCGCTCATCACTGTGGTGTCCAGGACCTTCTTGGGGAATGTGGTGGGTCAGGCACAAAGTGGGGATGCTCTGGGTAGTGGGTATGAGCTGTGTGCTCACTGATGCTTGTTGGAAAGTGCTCCTGGCCCCAGGAAAATGAGGACCTGGAGGGAAGCAGCTGGGAAATGCCACTTGGGACACTTCCCAGCATCCCAAGCAGGGCAGCGAGCGCTCTCCATTTGGGTTTCATGGCATTAACAGCCGTTGGCAAAGCACATGCCGGGCTCCTTGGACTCAAGGTGTTATTAAGTGCAACATCTGGGTGTTAATTGTTATTAACATTATTGCTCTCTGAAAAATGACACGAGGCCAAGTCCAACTATGAGTGCGTCACTGTGGTTTTCCGAAAGTGCTGTGAGAGCCCACGGCACACGGGAGGGTTGTCACTTCTGCCATGTACCTGCTGAATATTCAGCACTTTTAAGCCCGTGGAGTGGGAAGCAGTAGCCTGTTTAAACTGGCAGTGCCTCTTCTCAGCTTAAAATAGAGATGATGATGATAATTGCCAGTTCTGGGGGCGCAGGAACTGTCATTTTGTTATCTCTGGGTGCAGGGCTGCACTCTGAGGGGATCTGGTTCCCCGTGGCGGCTGCTGGACCTGGCTGCAGCTCAAACAGCAGCAGCCTCCCAACCCAAAATGCTCCCTGTGGACAAAAGGCTGTGGCCAGGTGCAGGGTGATGTACCTGGTTGTCCCTGTCTTCAGCCCCATGAGCCGGTTTCCCCAAAAAGCAGATACTGTGGGTTGACAGTGAGGGTGGTGATGCCGGTGGGGACCAGCATGTGGTTTCCTAGTGAGTTGTCCCAGCTGGGTGGATGTAGAGGTGCTGCTGGCAGGGCATGGCATTGCCGCATGTTCTCCTGTGCACGGGGATGCACAGCAGCAGACATGGGCTGACTTTTCTGCCATGAGCTGATGGATGGTGAAGGTCCCAGGTAGGTTGTCAAAGAGGTGAGGAGCCAAAATAGGAAGACTCATAGATGAAGATCATGAGAGCAGTTCATTTAGCCCAATGCAAGGGTTAGGCAGCACCAAGGCCCAGAGGTTTGCCCGAGTGATGCTAAAGAGAGCAGGGCTTGGATCCCTAAAGCTTCTTCCTATTGAAAAATATCAGTGGAACATCCCATGGACTAAGGGGACGTTTGTTCCAAGAGAGGGTATCATCATACGGCCATGTAGACTACACAGATTATTCACTTAATCAGTCTGGATTAGGGTTTGAGTGGTTTTTTATCACTATCTGTTACTGGTATCTAATTGCTGGCAGTTACAGCATTTAATTGCATTTTCCTGCAAGAAAACGCTTATCTTGCTAAAAAGATGGGATTCTCTACAATCAGTTTTCTATGCTTAAAACCTCTTGTTTCCATTTTATTCTTTACTATCAATTCAACCTTGACTCATCCGCTGAAGCTGGTCCTCTTGTCTCACCTTCCACCAACCTGAGTGTCCACACCAGGTCTTCCCAAATGAGTGAATATTCAGCTGCCCCTGGCTCTGCCCCCTTCTCCTGCGTGGGGACAGAGTGACCTGCAAGATGTGCTGGAGGCCCTGTCTCATCTCCCCCTGCATCCCACAGCTCCCAGTGGGGTTCTGCCCAGAAAGATCTCGATCCTGGGATCTGAGCTGGCTGCAGTTGGTGCATCCCTGCCCTGTCTGGTTATTAAATTGATGCTGGAGGAGAATTTTTCTCTCCTTTCTAAATCCTGGGCGTAAAAGCACTAACTGCACACAGTTCACCAAGGTGTTTTTTTTTTCCCAGTCATAGCTTGGGTATTTTTTTTCTTTCCCTATAGGCACAGGAACCATTTATAGCCGAGGTGGGCCAAGTTTGCAACTTATTAATCTCTCCCTTGCATGTGAGTTGAAAAGAGACACCATGCCTTTATCAAAAGCCAGGCTAGCACAAAAGCCTATGCAAAATCATCATCAAATCCTATTAGAGGTGGAAAATATCTCTTAGATCATCTCATTCATTTCCCTGCCAATGCTAGACTGTTCCCGAGAGTTAATTTTCTAGTGTCTGCTGCCGACTCCCTGTGTGACTGCAGGTCTGTCATCTTGCCTTTGGGTTGTCACTGTAACTTTCCCCTCATTTCCTTGCATTTCCAAACAAGCCCTGTTCTCATAGGTGGTTGCCTCTGTTGGTATTTGCCCTGCTCTGTTGGGAGTTTCTGCTCAGAAAGCATCACTAGACTTCACCTGTGGCTGGAATGGGGTGTTCTGGGAGCTCCTGGAGCGGGGGATGCCATGCCTTGGACAGGGGCTCCATCCCCCATCCTCTATCCTGCTGTAAGCTTTAGGGCAGTGAACAGCTCAAGGGTTCAATGCAAGCAGATTATCTCCCCTGCAAGCAGGTCGTCTCCCCCGTACAGCACTTCTCCCAACCTCTGCTTGTGCCACCTTCCATAAACTCCCACCGCCAAAATCCTGGGGCTGGCTGTGACATCCACTCAGCAGGGGGGTGGAAATACGACCCCATCCTAATAATCTGAAGCTGGAGCTATTTATAGCATTAAGCAAATGCAGATTTCATCAGGAGGAAGCAGCGTGTAGGAGCGGAGTAACCTTACTTGTAACTTCCCGCTGGCGCTGGCGGCGGTGATTGAATTCCCCGACACGGCGAGGGTCTGGGCAGCCCTGCCAGCGCCGGGAAGGGAAGGTCAGTCCGGCAACTGTCACCCGGAAAGCATCAAAAGCACAAGCTGTCGATAGTGACCCGCATTTGCAGAAAAATCTGAGGGCTTTCTAATTAACTGAAGATCTCTAAATTAGAGCGAAGCCGCTCGACAAGCCTCCTCGTACGCCTCAAGTGTCAGGGCTCAGCTGATCGCCGCATCTAACAAGCGGCTGATTTTTAACAGTAGCTCTGAGACTCAATCAGCTCCTAATGGCTCCGTTTCAAAACGTTTCAGTGCATTTTTTTTTTTCTTCTTTTTTTCATCTCTTACTCTGGAATTTACTCTCTTTGTTCCCTGCTCAAATATTCTGGCGCTTTTCCTTAATTTCAGGCTTCTGCCTTGCGACGGCTCCTCTGCCCTAACTAGGCAGCTCATTGCCTTGCTTGCCTTTCCCTGCACGCGATGTTCTGCCGCCGCCGCTCGCTCTGCTTTCTAATCAGTAAGTTTCAGAAATTCCCCCTTTCTCTCCCCCTCCCTGATATATAGGCAGCGCTGCAGGGTCTGGAATTTCATAATTAGGAGGAAACCCACGTTTAAACAGACTCCTGTGTGGTAAGAGCTTGAAAAAGGGGGTTGATTTCAGCCTCAACCCCCCCCCTCCCTTTAAGGCAGCAAATGCAGTTTGCAAATGCACCTCTTCTTGACCTCTGCCTTAATGCCGTGCTGCAGGTTTGGGTGCCGGGGCTCCTGATTTGCATCGCGGCAAATGAGACCAAACCCTCGTTTTGGCTGTACTCACAGCAGAGTAAAGAATAGGCACATTGACACTGAGAGCTTCGAGCTGCTGGGAATATGACAGGGCAGGGAGGGATGGAATCACTCCCAACGTATAACTCCCATCGCTGGTAATGAGACCCACGTGAGGCATCCCCAGGAAGGCGGCGGGATAAACTCCTACGTAAGCAGTGATTAGAAATGGGTAAATACCATTGAGGAAGATAGAGAGTTAATCAGCAGCTCTTTAAGACTTCTCCACGTGTGTTTATGTTCAACCTCTTATCCATATCGTGGCAATTATTCACGTGAAAATAGAATATATATCCCGACGCCTAATTTTTCTTCTGAAAAATCTCACCAGGTAATCAAATCCTTGAAGCACACATTCTATTCTGGTGGTTTTATCAGTAAATCAAATTTTTATCATTTATCAGCAAAAGTTAGATTTAAGCATCCTCACTGTAATGTTTGAAAGATGAATATTTGTTTCGGCGGGTACTGTGCCAATCAATAATCTTCCAGCTTGACTCAGCTATCAATTATTGCTGCAATTATTTGTCTAGTTGGATATTTAAAATGTCATCAGAAAGAGATGATTACATATTCCAGAAAGCAAGGCACTGTATAATCAGATGAACTGAATCCAGTTAAATGTAGTGTGGTACTAACCTGTCCTTCAAAGCTGTATTCTGCGCCCGCGACTGAAACAACAGCTTTCCACGTTATTGTAAGGAAACAGATCTTAACCTTGGAACGGCGTGTGCTATTGGGGTCGGGTAATACTCGGCAAGAGGAGACCTTGCAAGCCTGGAAATTGAATCAGCCTTACTCACATAGAGGAGGGAGGGTTTCTGGTTTTTGGAGGGGGGGTGTGAAGGGCTCGTTTTGTTGGATTTCATCTGCAAATCTATAAATAAGAAAATCCACTCTTTATCTGCCTTTCTGGGAATTTAAACCTCCTGAGCTGAGCTCCAAGAGCCAAATTTTCCAATGTCCCTTTTTGCATTCCTTGACTTGATGTATGTATGATAAATACTCTCTGTGCCCTGAGAACGCAATAAAGCTGTAGCAATTTCCCCAAGTCCTACATCCTCCAAACTCCAGATATTCGGAGTATTATATCATTTTCAACTTCAAGGATATCTCAGCTATGGAGAGGAGACAGAATAAAACCAGAGGAGACCAGACAACTTTACGACACCTTTTGGTCCTATTTGCAAAACAGGGGATGGGGGGAATTTATATATATATATACATATATATAATCAATTCTGCTAATACTTGGCTGGTGCAAGTTATGAAACTGAATGTCGTAGGATCTAGTTCAGTACTTGCTGTGCTTGCAACTCCATGGTGACATTGAACTTGCTCAGGGACAGAATAAACCTTTGCCTTCCTGGCAGATGATTTGCAGGCGGAGGTGTGGTTTGAGGGGGGGAGGAACCTGCAGTTCCCCTGACCCACTTTGTCAGGATGGTTTGCTGCTGGCTAAATATCATTAATTTGAAAGCGAGAGAAAAGCGAGCTAAAGGGGATGGCTGGGAAAGAAAAGAGTCTGAGGAGGATCTGTTTTGGGCAAGAGAAGGTGGAATAAGGCTCTCAAGTGCCTCGACCAAGGGCTGGGGCTCGAGGCACTGGTAGGAGCAGGGGTGCTGTGGAGTGGAGAAGGGGACCTCGGCAGCGCCTGGCTGGTGAGAAGGACCAAAGAGTGCTGATGGGGGAGCACCACATCTCTGTGTGGTGATGGCTTAAACATCGGCACTTTACAGAGTCAGGGATGTCGGGTAGAGATGCTATTATGCAAAATGCAGCAAAAATAACGCAAAGACTGAGGTGATGAGGGGGGTGGATGTGCCCTGGCAGGAGCCTCGCTGCCAGTGAGCTGGGGTGGGATGGGGCCAGCCCCAGTTTCTCCCTGGGAGAGACCTTGGAGCCGCTTCAGAATGCCATCTCGCTTCCATCTCTCCAGGTGTGCCCCATGCAGTGGAGCCACTGCATCCTCCAGTGAGGTCCCACAGTGCTAATTGGGTCACCAAGTGTAAAGCAGCATCCTGGTGCTGTGTCTGAGAGTCTCAACGTGTGAGATACACCCTTGCATACAATGCATGTTGCAGAGCAGCATCCCCAATGCACATTTACCTGTGCTGGGTGCTGACTGCAAGGCTGTGAGCGATGCCGAAGCCCAGAGAAACACCCCACCCACTGCTGGTGTCTGCCAGGGAATGCTCGGGGAGTCCCATGCTGCATCTCACCCCACACCAGCAGGGATGACCTGAGACATCACCACATCAGAGCATCTCCTTTCCTTTGCAAGAAACTTTCCGAATCACAGTCTGTCTGTTCTTCAGATGCTGCCAGCCGGGGAGAAAATAGTAGAAAAGGAAACAATTCATCATGTAGGTGTATGAGAGTGAATGAAATGATTTGGAAGCTCTCTGTAGCTGTATAATTACAATGCTGCATTTAAAAAGTGAATTATTGACTTGATTGTCCTCAGCAGCCAGTGGGTAAATGCGTAATTATGGACTGTTGGAGCGAGGTAGCATTTCCTGGATAGTCAGGTTAGGCTTTGAAAGGGCTTTGATGCTCTTTTCAGTGCAAGGGCTTAGATGAGGCTTGGGTCCTTGGTGGGTCACAGCCTAGGTGGACCTTCCAACAGGGGACAAGCAAAGTGCCAGCTATGTCCAGAGGAGCTGATTTAGCCGATGTCCTCCCAGTGATGCCACTCCTGTTCACGTCCATTCATTGACAGTCCCCGTGCTTGGGAGAGGCGGGCTGGGAAGCTTGTGCCTGGGAAGCTTGTGCCTGGGATGTTGGTTACTCCTCTAATGATGTTTTTAGCGAAATGAGATGGTATCACTGAGGAGTTCCTCCTACAGCACTGAAGTTCGCTTTTTAGGTCCTGCTGCTGGTGTTTGGGAGCTGCCACCCATGTGATGCTTCAGCCCCGTAGCGGTACCGTATGGGGTGCATAGGTGCACGTGATCAGGTCACCTTTGCTCAAGGGTTTCTTATTAAAACTTCAAAGCTGAATTTCAAGCCCAGCATTGTTTTCTGATGACAGGTTTCTTCTGATCCTCGCTAATCAAGACACGACAGATTTCCACCCCCCTTTAGTTTTACAAAAGCACAAAATCAGTCACAGCCTGATCCCTTACTTGCCAAGTTGGAGCTCAAAGCAGGTTTTTTGGTGGCCAAATCATAATCGCCTTGAAAATGGTGACAGACGTTGGGGTCAGGTCGGTAAGCCTGGCAGTGCTGGCGTGCTCTGGTGGGACCCCAGCACCTTGTGCCTCCCCGCTGGGGCTCTGGAAAACCATGGGCTTTGCTGATGTTAGTTTGGGGTCTTGTATTTTTTGGTAGGGAAACTAGGTGTGTTGTGGGTTTAGTTGTGCTTAGAAGAATTGCGTAAATGCATGAAATACATTGAAGCCGCCACCAAAATGGTCACCCATGAAGTCTGCACTTCTGCAAGGGCCAGATGCTCCCCAGGGTTACGAGGAACCCGGCTGTGGGGCTCTGGTCAGAGCCCTCCCTGCTCCCACCTGCATCCCCAGCCAAGGATGCTGGGGAGGACCTGACCTCCTCCTTTCCAACTCTTCCCACTCGCTTTTTCCTCAGGCCCAAAAAACTTCTGTTTTATGGAAACCTGAGCAGTGCTGCAAAATCAGATAAAAATTTGATTTTGAGGAGAAAGAGGGGAATTCCTGGAGTTTCAGACTCCAACCTAAATCTTTGAATTGTAAGGAAACGCTACCTGTGCCTTTGCTTTTGTTATCACTGTGGCTTGGGTGTCTCTTTGGAAGTTTGTGTCATGGTATTTGCTTTTGTCCCAGTTCTCCTTTAAGAGACAGGCTTTTAAAAGGAGCTGTAACAAATAAACAGCACCATTGCTACTTGGTTTAAAACATATTTTTTGCCAGTTTCGTTAAAATTATTTCAGGGACCTGGAATTTGTGGGAAAAATAGAATCTTTTTTTTAGGAATGTCACTAAGTTTTCATCAGTCATAGGTAAGGAGAAGCAAATGGGGTGCCAGGAGCCCCACAAAGCAAAACATCTCCTAGATTTTGCATGTCCTCATGACTAAGCTGGTCACAGGACCTGCCATCAGGTCCGTGGTTCATACATGATGTGGACTTGATTTGCAGAATTTTTGTGTTTGAAATACAGGACAGCAAAGGTACTTCTCATTGTGCAAGCAATGCTGCTTCACTTCCTAAAGAGTTTCGGGGGTGTTTTCCCCATTTTTGGCCTTTCTGAATCTGGTTCATCTAATAATGAAGAGAAGAGATTAGAGAGAAAGTTCCCTGCTGTATGTAAACGCAGGTACTGCTGATATTTATTATTCTTATAATTATTATGACACAGACAGTGCCAATGCTGATGCTAACGGTGCTAACAGCTACTTATAACCTGTTCATGACAGACCAAGTTAATAAGAAGCTTTTTGCAGTCTGGAGAAATCAGGAGGAAGAATTAGTGCAAGAAGGAAATAATGTGTTCGGACAGTTAGAGTTTCCCATCTAAACTGATGCTGTAGAGTACCAGGAAAAGGTGAGTCACAGCAAAGCAGCAATTTCTTACCAAGGGAGGAGAAGTGGGCTGCTGCAGGCGATGAGTGGACCCACTTATCTCCTGACCTTGCCATGTTTCCTGTGTCCCAGCAGTTTCACTTCTCTAGTTTTTGGTTGAAAGGAATTTCAATAGTGTGGATTTCCAAAAGGGAGACAGAAAGAGAGAGAGAATAAAAAATTTGACAAGCCAGATGGAGAAGAACTGAATCAAGTACAAGTGGTAACAATTAACTCTGGGTTTGGTTTTTTTTCCTCTCCCCCTGCCCCCCCTTAATACCATAACAACTCCAAATTTATCAGTCCAAAAATCAAGCAGTCAGTTGACATTAAAGCTGAATAAAAAAGTTCCTGGGTTTGGCTCAGGCTGTTCCTCTGATAATTGTTTGGTGGGAAGTGGATGAGAGGCGGGGGTAGGGGGGGAATGCTTACTGCAGATTGCAGGTGTTCGGGTTGCTTTTAACTCGTACTCTGCAATTTGATAGCACAAGGTATGTACGTGCTGTGTAGGTGCTGGTAGCCTGGTAAAGACACCTCAGCTTTGCTTGGTTTTTTGGGGAATGTGAAGGAGAACATGGGAGCTAAGCCACTGAGGTTGGTGGTGCCGGTTTGTGGAGGGATACTGCTGAGAAGGACCGGCCCATGCGGGCAGTGAGGCCCAAATCCTGGTCTGCTCAGACATTTCTCTGGCAGGGGGATTTCTCCCAGGGAGGAAATCTGTAGCTGTGAACGAAATCCTTGTGAACACCACTGGCATGTACGCAGTCACTGCTTACGCCGCCCTGTTGTTTGTGAAAACACTGGGAAAAAGGGGTTGTTCGTGTGCAGCCCCTGTGATGCCCCATGGTAAAATAGGTATCATAGTAACATCTCACTCCTTAATCTGGTGGCCCTTCTCACACAGTGTCCTGTGCTCCAGGGTGCCTGTTTCAGATAGGGACACTGAGAGGATGCTGCACGTGGCCTTTCAGCGCTGCTGGTCTCTGAAGCGCTGGTGTGTCCGGCGAGCAGCTTTCCTGGATCCAACCCTGACTTTTGAGAAACGAAGGAAGCTCTTCCAAAGCACATTGGCACACGCCAGCAGATTATTCCATTACTCACTTGGCAATGCCTGAATTTGCATGCCTAGCTCCAGAAATCTCACCCCTCCCTCCCCCCTCCCTCCCAGCAGTGGCATCTAGCTGACAGCTTCTCCTCCCAGCTGGTCTTCTCCCCAGCATCTTGTCTGGCTTTGCTGCTGGTAGCTGTGGACATGGCTGTGGGTCTTGTTCAGAGCCAGCTATATTGTGCCTGGAGATGTTGGCTTGCTTCGCCTCGGACTTCGAGCGCGCCGGCTGTATCTGTGAGCACAGTACAGAAGATCCAGCTCCTTTTTTCTTTTTAAGTATACAAAAAAGCCCCTTAATGCTGAAAGCAGCCGTCTCTTCATATTTTACTGAGTAATTGTGCCAACTGCCCTTAAAGGCACTCAAATGCCAATATCCATCCCACTCATTTGTTAACATTTTTCGGATCAGAAGCTAAATCTGTCACTCATGTGTCACTGGTTAAGTCACTTCTTTTGGGGCAATGGCAAACAAGAACTGTTCTGCTGCCTTTTTTTCTGTTTTTAATTTTATTTTAGGCAGTAGCCAATGACTTGAGGATCACTAAATATTTGTGCTGTGGTGAAATGCCATGTCCCGTCACTAGGCCTTTGCTGGCTGGGATGTAGAAGATGAATAGATGCGTAACGGTGGGTGAGCCTTTGTTGGGTGAGCCTTGGTTAGGTGAGACTTGGTTGGGTGAGACTTGGTTAGGTGAGCCTTTGTTGGGTGAGACCAGTCAAGTTTTACATTGGCCCCAAGTTTGTGTTTGGTACATGGTATCCCCATGTAAATCTCCAAAAGGGGTATTTTCCCATGTAAGAAGAAAATGAGCAGTAAAATTGACTGGGAGGAAAATATATACACACAAAAATGGGAATGGTAATAGGAAGCTATTTGTAAAGAGTTGATGAGCTGTCCAGGAAGGAGAGGGCAACTTTGGCGCAAAGCCAAAACCTGCTTCACCCGCTTCAGTGGCTAGATGAGAACAGCAATTAGATATTAAAAAAATCAATATATGACAATTAAAAAAATGGAAAATAGATAGCAGTCAATCGCAGTGAGAAACCACTATGGGGAGGGAACTGGTCAGGGGAGCTGAAGATGTCGAGGAAAACTCTTGCCTGGCATGGATGGGGAGAGAAGGGGAGAGCTTCTTGGGGTCCTGGAGAAAAGGGAAAGCCTAGCAATGATGGATGGAACAAGCAGAATGGTAGAAATTTCTAATAAATATTTCTCCTGTATACCTGGAAATCAGCAATGTTGAGTTGCTGCATCTTAGGTGGGTGATGATGTTTTTCCTAGCTCATTAGTAGCCAAGGAAGATTTTGTACAAGGTCCAACAGAGATAAATGTTTTAAAACAAAAAGGCCCTGACAACTTGCACCCGAGAATCCCCTGAAGAGCTGACATGTGATGCTGGTTTTTAATAAAGCTTATGGACTGGGAAAATGCCGTCAAGAGGTGGTCTGGGTAGCTGAGAGAGAGAGAGCTAGCAACCCTTTGCTTATCTCTTCTGGGCAAAATAATTGAAGAGCCAATATAAGAATCAATTGATAAAGAATTAAAAGATAGAAATATAATTCATGCCACTCAACTTAGATTTATGGAAAATAGATCCTGTCAAATAAACCTGATTTCATTCTTGCAGATGACAACTTTGGTTGATAAATGTAGATTAGAAATAGACTCTGCGAAGCGTTGGCTGCGGTGCCGTGTGGCACTGTGTATGGGAAGCCCGAGCACTGGGCGGTATCGCGAGCACGAGTGATTCAGAGCTGGCCAGCGGATTTGGGAATGTTGGGGCTTAGCTGGAGAAGCATCAGCGGATGGAAGAGGTCAGCAGGGGCTGGTTGGAGCCACAGTGGCCCTTAGCACTTTGTTAGTGATTTAGAAATGAAAATACAATTGCAGCTGTTTAGCACTGTGGATAAAGCAAAGGCAGGTGGGCAAATGAAGAGCAACGGGACGGGTTTATGGGGTGGTCTGGGGAGAGCATCAAGCAAGATGTGTTGAGAGCACAGTTAGGTACAGCCTGGCTAGAAGAGTGGAGTTGGGGCTGTGCTTACAGAGCTGGGATGTCGTACCCAAGAAGGCAGCAGCCCCGTGGGAGGCTTAGAGGGAAACCAACTCCTGCCCAACACGATGTCGGGGTGAGATGGGCTATGCTGGTCCTCAAGTGGTGGAGTAGGATAGAAATAAAACTATATTTAAAATGTGCCTTGATTTCTGGGTGCAGATACCCTTAGTGTGTGGGTGTGGGGGCACTGAGTACCAAAGGGCCTCTCACTGTCTCAACAGAAAAAGAAAATGGGTGAAGATCAGAGATGGAGAAGTTCAGGTCGACCCTGGTACCCCTGTGAGTGTGGTTAGCTGTAGGAACTGACCAGTGGCAAACCATGACTGCTTTTCTTGTCTTCTCAGCCAGTTTGAATGATTTTCACTGGGACTTTGTGCTGGACATTGTGCTTTGCTCTAAAGACTTTGCAGAGCTGGAGGAGGTCACACTTTACCCAAAGACACCGTGTTGGTCACAGCGTAGGACAACTGAGTGGCGCATATTGCCAGGAAGGTCAGAGAGGGAGAGCTGGGTGGTCCATTTTGGCCTTAAATTCCTCTGTGAGACCCAGCCCTGCTGCCAGTGGCCAAGGGGGGCACGTTCAGTGGTGACCTGATCCACGTCTTAGTCTGGGGGATTCCTGCTAGTGCCTTGGAAATCAGCCGAAAGCCCCAATGGTGTCATGGTGCTGCTTTGGATAACACATTCCACCACTCTATCCCAGGAGGTGATGATGGATGAAGAGCCCCATGGGACCTTCTCCATCCATGTCCTTGGCCAGCACCAGCTACTGCATCTCCCTCCCGTGCTTTCCTCAGTTACCTGTGGTCTTTCCCAGATGCTTTAGCTGGGAAGACCGTGCAGACATAGAGGCTGGCCCCACAACTAGAAGATACCAGTGCACCCATGGTCTTCAGGTCCTACAATCCCACCTGGCTCCAGGGGAGGAACCCAAATGCTGTACCAAAAAGTGCAGGCCAGGAGGAAGGAAAGCCACAAGTCCCTTCCAAAACCAGGGGTTGCTGCAGCAGTCTGAGGACCTGGCTCGCAGCAGGCGGGCATGGCATGGATTAGTGCCATAATTCTCACAGTTTGGCAAGGCTGCATCAGGCTGGAACGTATCTCTAGGTGGTGATATGGTCAGTCAATAGCTTTCATAATTAATCAAGCACTAATAGACAAATTAGAAATCGTGTCTCTTCAAAGCAGGAGGTGGAGGCAAACGACTGGTGGGGTTTTTAACCGTTTCACCGCTTTCTTTTATTGCCTGGCTTTACGGTGCTCCCTCGAAAACGCTGGGTTGTTTGGGGAAAGTTTTGTACATAAACACGATTTGAAATTTAAATGATTATCTTGATTACCAAACGCGGATGGTGAATTGAAAACTTGTTTTTTTTTCAGGCAAGCAAATGAAGAATAATATTACATTTTACACTCCACTAAATCAATGGAGCCCTAATTTTGCCGTGCAGGAAATCAATTCCAGTCTTTATACCCGTCGAAGATGTTATGAACAAAGTAATTTTGCAAATTATGGCAAGTAACACATTTATTGATGACTGTAGTTTAGGAATTTAGAATTTGTGAGTGCTGTAATATAATAAGGCCGCACTGGCAGGAGCTGAGTGAAATACAGATTATACGGTGAAACCGTAATGCATCATTTGCTATTAGTGGACTGGTAATAATTACCAGTTTCAAAGCAGCTTTTTCCATGTAATCTTTAGTCTCAGTCGTAACAACCCTTCTCATTGACATTATGATTACATGAGCTGCCCTTATGATCTAGAATATCTAGTTGATGGGAATACTAAAACGCAGGGAGCCAACACTCCATGTTGTATCCTCATTAGAAGATAAAATGCTATTTTCCCTGACCTGATCTATAAGGTAGCGAGGCAAGGTAGCATTGTTGTTAGCTCCTACCACAGTGTTAAAAACTGAACGGTAAAGCAAGAGGAAATTTTCCCATTTAAGATATTTCCCCCCCTCCTCAGCTCCCAAATGAGTGTAGGAATGTGAAAGTCCAATTGAATTTCCCTCTAATTTCAGCAGATTTCAGTATTTATCTGGCGACATACTAAACGGCGCAACGCGTTTTCTTCCGATGCCGCCTTTGGGATGAGACCTTAAATGTTATTCCAAGGGCTTTTAAAGTGATTAAAGTGTTAAATGCCTTCCCTAGATGGTTGAGCCTCCTTTTACTCGCCCAATTCAGCTTCTCAGGCCAAATGTAGAATCAACACAGAGCCAGGAGGCAGGGAGGAAGGCTGTGCTGGGGCACTACAGCCGGTGCTTCGGGCTGCCTGCCTCTCCTCTCCCCAAATCCTCCCTCAGCGCACCGGAGAGCGAAAATACCCGTACAGAGCTTCTCTTTCCCTCCTCCCAAGTGAGATGGGAAATGAGACGGTCGTGGATAGAACGATGTTTACTTTCCAAATCTGCCTCACTTATTGTTTGGGATTTGTTTTGTGGTTTTCCTCCCTTTTCCTTTCTTCCCACCCCCCTGTTATACTCAGTAAATTAGGGGAAACTACTGGGGGTGTGGGGTGTGGAAGGGTGGGTGGCTCTCTGTGCAGCTTGTAAAGAGGTTTACCCAGGACTGCTACCGATGGAGTAGTGTTGTAGATGTGTAGATGTGATGGGTCAGAGCAGGGGGTACAAGGTGTGGGCAGGTACTACCCCAAGCACTGATGCCCTCAGAGGGCTCCCGTGGTTTATTCAAACCTCAAGAATACATTTGGGTTTGGTTTATTTTTTTTTTTAATACCGCTGAACGGCAGCTCTAAGAGATCTTCTGGGCAGGGCTGGAAATTGATTTTCATCTTCCCCCCCTTATAGCTCTGGTTTTAGTTTACCCACAGTGAGTAAAAAAACCTCCATAGTGGAGCAGAAGTGAATTATTCACAAAATTTCAGGACTTGATAATGGGGCGCTCACCTTCAACATATCTCATGCCCCTCCTTCCTCGCAGGCAGCCCTCAAAAAAGTTACTCATACACCCACCCACCACCACCCCCCGCCTTGTTTTGCTATATATTAGAAGGGGCTGCTTTCTGCTGTCATTATTAGCTGGCTTTTTGTTTAGTTATTTATTAGTTGGTTGCTCTTTTATAATGTCCGTGTTATCTCCAAAAATAAATTATCATGAAATAGAGTTAGCTCACTACTTGCCAAAGTGGCATTTACCATCCTCAGCTTCTTTTCAGTGTGAGAGAAATAATGCGGCTCCAGCAGGGCGCTCGGCCAGGCCTCCTGGCCACCCTCCAGCTCGTTCCCTGGCATAGCGAGCTGCCGCTCTCCCTGCCTTTCCCCTCTCCCTGCCTTCCCCTCTCCCTGTCCTGCACTCTTGCTTCATTTCATTTTAGTTTTCCTTTTCTTTTTCTAAAAAAATGGGGTTTTTTTTCCTTCCTTCCTTCTTCCAGAGTTGGAAGTCTGCTGAGGAGCGGGAGATGCTGCCTAATTTTGTACACATTGTTAGCCCCTGGAAACAAGGAGGAGGCTAATAATGCGGTGGCTAGCAGTTACAGTGCTTTGGCTTGCTGCTTTGAACCTGTATACTTGTTTTTCTAGAGTGAAGGGGATTTGTTTTATCTAATTACTTACTTAATACTTAACTTATTTGATCCCCAATTTAAATATTAGCAGCTTCTTGCAGCAGAAGGTTGTAGCTGGCATTGATTGACTCAGACATCTCTTTTCTTTTTATAGCTTCTTGGCCATGGTTATCTGCCGGGGTTTGGTTTTGCACCCTGGGCTAGGGACATCGGGAGGAGGTGGGCTGGCTTTGGGTGGGTTTGGACCTCCACGTCACACCCCTCGACTCCTGCTCCTGCTGTCCCTTTTCCCCTGCCTGCGCCTGAGCTGGGACATCCCTTCCGCGGCTCCCAGCTCTGAGCATCCTCGGAGGAGAGGAGCTTTGGTGGGGAGGCGAGCTCTCACCCACCGGTGGGTGGCCAGAGATTGACGCTGCTTGTTGTGTTATTTTGCAGGTAAAGACGAGCCCAGCAGCTACACATGTACGACTTGTAAACAGCCTTTCAACAGCGCCTGGTTCCTCTTGCAGCACGCACAGAACACGCACGGCTTACGGATCTACTTAGAAAGCGAGCACGGCAGCCCCCTGACGCCACGGGTTGGTATCCCAACAGGACTAGGTGCAGAGTGCCCTTCCCAGCCACCTCTCCACGGGATTCACATTGCAGACAATAACCCTTTTAACCTGCTCAGAATACCCGGCTCGGTCTCGAGGGAGGCATCGGGGCTGGGAGAAGGGCGTTTCCCACCCACGCCACCCCTCTTTAGCCCTCCCCCGAGGCACCATTTGGATCCGCATCGCATTGAGCGCCTGGGTGCGGAAGAAATGGCTCTGGCCACCCATCACCCTAGTGCCTTTGACAGGGTGCTGCGACTGAACCCCATGGCGATGGAGCCCCCCGCTATGGATTTCTCCCGGCGGCTGCGGGAGCTGGCCGGCAACACCTCCAGCCCGCCCTTGTCCCCGAGCCGGCCCAGCCCTATGCAAAGGTTGCTGCAGCCCTTCCAGCCTGGCAGCAAGCCCCCATTCCTGGCCACACCACCCCTTCCTCCTCTGCAGTCTGCTCCTCCTCCCTCCCAGCCGCCCATGAAGTCCAAGTCCTGCGAGTTCTGCGGGAAGACTTTCAAGTTTCAGAGCAACCTGGTGGTCCACCGCCGGAGCCACACCGGGGAGAAGCCCTACAAGTGCAACCTCTGTGACCACGCCTGCACGCAGGCCAGCAAGCTGAAGCGCCACATGAAGACCCACATGCACAAGTCCTCCCCCATGACGGTAAAGTCAGACGATGGGCTCTCCACCGCCAGCTCCCCTGAGCCGGGCACCAGTGACCTGGTGGGCAGCGCCAGCAGCGCCCTCAAGTCTGTGGTGGCCAAGTTCAAGAGTGAGAACGATCCCAACATGATCCCTGAGAATGGGGATGAGGAAGAGGAGGAGGAGGAGGAGGAAGAGGAGGAGGAGGAGGAGGAAGAGGAGGAGGACTTGAACGAGAGCGACAGGCCAGACTACGGCTTCGGGATGAGCCTGGAGGCAGCCCGCCACCACGAGAACAACTCGCGGGCTGGCGAGGAGGGCCGGTCAATGCCGGACGTCATGCAGGGCATGGTCCTGAGCTCCATGCAGCACTTCAGCGAGGCCTTCCACCAGGTCCTGGGGGAGAAACACAAGCGAGGTCACCTCCCCGAGCCCGAGGTGCACAGGGACACTTGCGACGAAGACTCAGTAGCCGGCGAGTCTGACCGCATTGATGAGGGGGCGGTCAACGGCCGGGGCTGCTCCCCAGGGGAGTCTGCCTCGGGAGGCCTGTCCAAAAAGCTGCTGCTGGGTAGCCCCAGCTCCCTGAGCCCCTTCTCCAAACGCATCAAGCTGGAGAAGGAGTTCGACCTGCCGGCTGCCGCCATGCCCAACACCGAGAACGTTTACTCCCAGTGGCTGGCGGGCTATGCCGCCTCCCGGCAGCTGAAGGACCCCTTCCTCAGCTTCGGTGACTCCCGACAATCGCCCTTCGCCTCCTCCTCCGAGCACTCCTCGGAGAACGGCAGCCTGCGCTTCTCCACGCCGCCGGGCGAGCTGGACGGAGGGATCTCAGGCCGCAGCGGCACGGGAAGCGGAGGGAGCACCCCCCATATTAGTGGCCCGGGCCCTGGCAGGCCCAGCTCAAAAGAGGGCAGACGCAGCGACACTTGTGAGTACTGTGGGAAGGTCTTCAAGAACTGTAGTAATCTCACCGTCCACAGACGGAGCCACACGGGCGAGAGGCCGTATAAGTGTGAGCTTTGCAACTACGCCTGCGCCCAGAGTAGCAAGCTCACCCGGCACATGAAAACACACGGGCAGGTGGGAAAGGACGTTTACAAATGCGAGATTTGTAAGATGCCTTTTAGCGTGTACAGTACCCTGGAGAAACACATGAAAAAATGGCACAGTGATCGAGTCTTGAATAACGAGATAAAAACTGAATAGAGGTATATTCGTACCCCCCCCCCCAAACCCCCAAGACCTACCCGCCCTGACTCCCTCCTTCTGTCCCCCATCCACTCCATCCCTTCCCCATCCTTCCCCCCGCCCCCCCTCCCCCGTAGAGGTTTTCTAGTCCCTTGTGATGGAAATCATGGAAGCTTAAGGATATTCGGAAAGTGCTTGTCACCAGCACACCCTGTTTATTTTCTTTTTGTTCTCACCGTTTGAATGCATGATCTGTATCGGGGCAATACTATTGCATTTTACGCAAACTTTGAGCCTTTCTCTTGTGCAATAATTTACATGTTGTGTATGTTGGGTTTTTTTTGTTTGGGTTTTGTTTTTGGGGGTTTTTTTTGTTTATTTGTTTTTCCTTTGGTTGTGTTTTTTTGTTTGTTTTTTTAAAAAAATTTTTTTAAAACTTTTTTGGATTAGACAGCATGTATGGTATGTTATGGCTGTTTTTAAATTGTCCCTGATTAGTTGCTGAGCAAAAACAACGTCGCTGTTTCCAGTTCCGTTCGGAAAAAAAAAAAGGAGAAAAAAAAAAAAAAAAAGAGGAGAGGAAAAAAAAAGAGAAAAGTGAAATAAAAAACCAAACCCAAGAGCAAACAAAACCGACCATGCTGCATCCATCCTGTAATACATATCATGTACAGTTTTGTTTTGTGACGTGCGAAGGAAACCGTGCTTTGGGTAACCCTCTACGGACAGGACCGCTAGCACCGAAGAAGCGTTGCGTTAGCTAGATTGCTGTCTTAAAAGAATAAACCCACTGATTGGAGAAAGAGTATCCATTAGGGAAAACAAACCAACCAAAAAAAAAAGGCCTTTAATTGGAAAGTAACTGACCGCCACCGGTCAGAAAGAGGTAAATTTCGATTAGCGTTTGGTTTAAAACACACACACACACACACACACACACACACACACACACACACAAATATATATCTAATCTGAGTGCCTTGGATCTGTCGCGGCCGATGCCGATGGCTCCTTTCTGCTCGTCCTCCACCCGTAGCTTGTCTTCACGTTGGTCGCGGTTGGCGAGCCTCTCCCACTGAGCGTGCGAGTCCATCTCGTGTCTCTCCCAAGGCCGGCTACCTAAGAGCAAAGAGGAAAGAGAAAACTTAAAAGGAAGAGAAAGAAATGACCCGCTCAGTCATAGTTAATCGTCATTCCCCAACCACCCCCCACCCCTCGCCCTCACCTTTTATTATTATTATTATTATTGCTTTTTTTTTTAAACCAAACTGATCGTACCAGTCTAAAATCCCGCTTTGCTCCTGGAGAGAGCTTAAAAACGTCATATAGGACCTTTCCCCTCACCACCCCGCCCCCTCAAACTTATATTCCCTCCCTCCACCTTCCCCCACCCCCCCCCCGCCCCCCCAATCGATGATTAAATAGAATGTGAAACGCGCAGAGGCCCTTCAACACCATTAAATACACAAGTAAGGAAATCGGTTTTATGAAGATATTTACTTTTAATAATATCTTTTATTGATTCTGGCACCAAAACAAATAAATCCGGAGCCACTTGGTTGTCAAGCTGACAATCAAATTATAAACTTTTAAGACCTCATGTATACTGTATAAAGAATAAAATAAAGTAAAATAAAATAAAATAAAATAAAGACTGGCAATAGTATTTTACCGAGTGTAACGGATAGAGGAGCAAAAAAGAAATAGAGAAAATAAATAAATATATTGTGATTTATTAGCACAATGTGGTACTGTTTGCCATTTAAAACCCGAACAGGTGTATAAGCTAATTATCTCGACACAGTGACGATTAACTCCAAACCATTAAGACTCGCCCTTAACGTGACGCTTGGAAGAAGTAAAGGAGAATTTTAAAAAAAAACAATAAAAAGAGGAAAAGCCAAGCGCAAAAAGAGAAGCAGTATCTTGTCTGTGCTCCCTAAAAGTTGTCCTCCTTCCCCTCCTCCTCTTCCCCTCCCCACCCTGCCTTCCCTTCCATCCTCTGTGTGCTGTTTGTGTTGACGTGGAAGAGGATTCCTTCTTGTTTTATTCTTAAGCTAGCGCCCGCCCTGGTTGGTGTTCAAATAGCACTTGACTCTGCCTGTGATGTCTGTATCTTTTCTTTAATCGAAGGTACAGAGGTTGAGTATAAAATAAGATTGCTCAGATAGGACAATTAAGTGCACTGTACAATTTTCCCAGTTTACAGGTCTATACTTTAAGGGAAAAGTTGCAAGAATGCTGAAAAATAATAATTAATAATAATAATAAAAATAAACTCGAACGTAAGCTCATCAATGAGCATAGAAAAATTTAAAAAAAAAAAAACCAGAACAAAAAATAACCCCTCAAAAAAAGAAACCCCAAACCAACAAACCCCAAACTTTGCCAGCCATTTACTTGACTAATGAGCTTATCTTCTCGGATGCGACATTACAGCGCTGTGAATGGAAACAGACTACACTCACATAAAATGAATGATTGCTTTCGCTCCTACAGTGCAAGGATGAGTTGTTTGTTTGTGTTTTTTTTTTTTTATTAAAAAGGAAAAAAAAAACCCACAAAAAACTTTTTTAAAAAATATAAATGTTAAAAAGAATTTTTTTAAGGAAAAAAAAGTTAAATAAATAAAAACAGAAAAACCACGACACTTCATTATGTTTAGGGGGAAACTGTATTTTAGGGTTCATCGTCTTGGTGGTGTACAAGACTTGTTATTCATTTTAAAATGGTAGTGGAAATTCTATGCCTTGGATATACACAGCTCTTCAGGTTGTATAAAAACATGCATTGGGGAAAGGTTTTAAGATTATATAGTACTTAAATATAGGAAATGCACACTCATGTTGATTCCTATGCTAAAACACATTTATGGTCTCTTTTTTCTGTATTTCTAGAATGGTATTTGAATTAAATGTTCATCTAGTGTAGGCACTATAGTATTTATATTGAAGCTTGTATTTTTAACTGTTGCTTGTTCTCTTAAAAGGTATCGATGTACCTTTTTTGGTAGTGGAAAAAAAAAACAAAGAAACAAAACAAAACAAAAAAAAAACCACACACACAGGCTGCCACAGTATATTTTTTTAATTTGGCAGGATAATATAGTGCAAATTATTTGTATGTTTGAAAAAAAAACACAAAAAAAAAAAGAGGAAAAAAAAAGACAAAAAAAGAAGTGTGACATTAAGCAGATCCGAGGCCATCTAATGGCTTTCGGGGGGGGGAAACTGTTAAGATGTCACGCTGTTGGCCATCACAGAGGGGTGTACATATCTTTTTTGCATTCTTTTTTCCTGCTGCCATACTGTATGCAGTACTGCAAAGCTAATAACGTTGGTTTGTTATGTAGTGTGCTTTATGTCCCTTTCCTTCTATCACCCAACATTCCAGCATCTTTAAAAAAAAACAACTTCATATGCAGTAAAAGAAAGAAAGAAAGAAAGAAAAGACAAAAAAAAAAGCTTAAAAAAAAAAAAACAAAAACCAAACAAAAAAAACCACAAACAGAGAAAAAAAAAAGAAAAAAAGAAAAAAAAAACCCGTTTTGCAGTTTTTTTCATTGCCAAAAACTAAATGGTGCTTTATATTTAGATTGGAAAGAATTTCATATGCAAAGCATATTAAAGAGAAAGCCCGCTTGAGTCAATACTTTTTTGTAAATGGCAATGCAGAATATTTTGTTATTGGCCTTTTCTATTCCTGTAATGAAAGCTGTTTGTCGTAACTTGAAATTTTATCTTTTACTATGGGAGTCACTATTTATTATTGCTTATGTGCTCTGTTCAAAACAGAGGCACTTAATTTGATCTTTTATTTTTCTTTGGGGGTTGTTGTGTTTTGTTTTGGGGTTTTGTTGGGGTTTTTTTTTTGGGGTGGGGGGGATTTTTTTTTAATATAAATTTTTTTTTTTCCTTTTTTTTTATTATTTGGATGACCAAAGGTCATTACAACCTGGCTTTTTATTGTATTTGTTTCTGGTCTTTGTTAAGTTCTATTGGAAAAAAAACCACTGTCTGTGTTTTTTTGGCAGTTGTCTGCATTATCCTGTTCATACACCCATTTTGTCCCTTTATTGAAAAAAAAAAATAAAAAAAAAACCTTAAAGTACACAGTGTCAGCTTCTCGTGTCCTCATTTGACACACGCTGTAGGTGCCTTCGAGCAGCAGGTTGTAGGAGAAGGTCTCACACAGGGGCGTTTTGGGGTGCCCGCTGCCCAGCCTGTTCCTTTAATAAGCCACCTCTAGCCAAGGAAGAGGATTTTTGGGCTAATGAGTTAGCTTTCCGGCCTGTGGAAAGCATTCCCAGTCTGGACCTGGAGTTTTGGGGTGTTTTGTTTTTTTTTTAATTTAACCTCCAGGAATGCCTTTAGTTGAGGATTAATCTGTGATGCCCCCCCTCATATCCCCTCCCTGATAACCGGTGGCATCTCTGGCTTTTGCTTAGCGGCCTCGGCCCGCGATAGGGCTTCTTCCCTCCCCAGCTTGGCAGAAGAGGTGAGCGGGGGATAAAACCAAAATGGAAAGAAAGGCTCAGTGACCCCCCCTGTCCTGAGATCTCACCCACCCACCCCATCCCCAGTTGGTTTTGAGGGCGTGGGGTGAAATCAGCCACTGGCGCACACGGGTGCGTGGGCAGGAGCTGATTTCTCTTGGGGTGGGAGTACGCGTCACGGCTCCGGGATCACAGCCCAAAGCTCCCGGTACCGCTCCCCGCTGGAGGCTGGAGCTGGGAGCTCCCCTCCTTTCTTCCATGAGCTTTGCCTTCTTTTTTTTTTTTTTTCTTTTTTTTCTATTTTCTTTTTTTTGTTGTTGTTGGGTTTTTTGGGGTTGTTATTTGGTTCTTTTTTATTTTTTGGTGGGAATCACAGGTTTATGAACCGTTTTATGTGCATTGTCTTTAAAATCCGGACTCCAGTTCAGGTCCCTCCCGTCCCCGTCCCCCCTCTCCCCGCCCTTAGGGGTCTGTATATGTTGTCAGTTTGACAAATACTGCATGTTGCAGCATCTCTTTACTTTATTAAAGCACGTACCGCTGTGATACTGTCTCTTGCTGTTCCTAGTGTAATGGATTTAATACTTTTTTTTTTCCTTTTCCTTTTTTCTTTTGGATTTCTGTAAAAACCTCCCAGTTGTTCTGTCGTCTTCTTGTGATGACATCGTTTCTTGCCTGTATTTTGCCCGGCGCCTTCTTGAAGGGGAAGTTGGGGAATTTAAAAGAAAAACCAAACCAGAATTAGATATCTAAAGAAAAAAAGGAAAGTATTCTTCTGAGAGAGACAAAAAAGCCCCGAAAAATAAAACTCTCTTTAATTTGAAGGCCAGGAGGAATGAAGGTTGCTTTTTCCGGGCTAGTGGTATGAGTGTGGAGTACAATGGGGCTGGAAAGCACCCCCAAACTGTGCTCCTCTGCACTAGGATGGTTCCCCTTGGTTGTTGCTGAGTGGATGCCTGAGGAGCCCCTAGAACAGAGTACGGGAGGCAGGGTCTGGCCCCAGCGTAGTGGGGTCGGGGTGCAGGGCACAGAGGTGGGTGAGCGTCCTCGAGAGCGCTGGTGTACGTGGGGATGCGCAGAGCGCTTTGCAGCCGCCGTCACAACATGACTTTTGATCTCTGGCCACAGAAGGGCCATGCAGAGTCCGGTCTCTCCCTCCCTTCATTATTTTTATTGCTGGATGGTAGCACCGCGGTTCAGACCTTGTCATGAGTACTCATGTTAGCTGGTCTGCCCGGGGTTGAGCGTAGCCTGACTGTCTTTTGGAGTGGGTGCTGTACCCCGTGACTGTCCTACAGCGGTCGTCGTTCCACTGCCTTTCTCCATACTGTGATTTACAGATGAATTAATCATAAATACAGGCATACGTCTGGGCACCTAGATATGTCTGGGCATCTCTCGGCAGGGCTCGCGGCTACCAGATCACCGGGTGGAAAGCGTGCAGTGATTTTCTTTCTGATTTTCTTGTTTTAAAGCTGCACAGCAATGCATTAGATTCACAGGTTTGGGAGAGCTGAATGAGCTCCCTGGGCTCTGCGTTGCCCTGCGACTGCATGGGGACGATGGTTTAGGAGGAGCTTCAGGAGAAGCGGCTCCCACTGTAGGAGTTGTCTGAGAACCTGTCGGCCGGCGAGAGCGTAGCTTGTGAGTGACACTGCGCTGTCACCTCACCACCGAAGCAGAATGCGGTGGTTTTCTGCCAGTGGCGATGAGTTAATGGCGTGATAAACCCCTTGAAGTCTGTTAAGTTGGGGCAGAGGTGTACTAAGGTCCCATCGTGTGCTCTCGAGCTGCTTTGGAACCCTGCGCACGTGTGACCCGCACTCCCTAGGGACTTTTCTATTTCTCTTGGTGTGAAAACTCAAGCAGCGTTTGGGTAATGGTGTCTCTATTGCTAAAATGTTAGAACCCATCAGCTTTCGAGGAGGCATGTGTTCTTACCACAAAGACCCTTTGCTGTTGGTATTTAATCTCCAAATCAAATTAATAACGTAACAAAGGTGCTGAAACCATATCTGGAATTTAGACTACAGATGCTTTGTATTTATTATGCTTCCAAGAGCCAAGCTAAGTACAGGAATGAGTGATGCCATGTCTTTGCTGGATGTTCAGGAGGCTTTGGTGTACGTGTTGAGATAAATTTGGGGCTTGCCTAAGTGCAGAGTTTGGACACAACCAGAAAAGAGATATCAGCCACTCTTTTATCTCCATCCCTCTTTTCTTTTTTCCTCCTGTGATGGTTGAGAACTTTTCCGTGGGTGCGTGGCAAACCGTACTATTGACTAGGAGAGTGATGCTGTGAGTGGGCTGTTTGCCAAGGTTGCGGGCCAGCCACTGCTCCTTGAGCCCAGATGCTCATCAGCTGCTAGTTTTGAAGGAGCTGTGGGCACCTGGGTGTGGGGTCTGCTCCCTGTTGAGGGAAACCCCCTGGTTTCCTGCCCCTTGGCAGGAGGTTGGAGTTGGTGTTGTGCTGATACGACTCGTGGCCGGGATGGCTGCAGTGCTCTTGGTTCCCTTGAAAGTTTCAGCCTGGCTTAACATCAGTGTGAAACATGTTGGGCTCAGACCTCAGCAGCACCGAGCCCTCACCGGGGGTGAGCCAGACACGTGCTCTTGACTTTGGAGGAGCCACTCAAGTTTACACCTGATGAAGATCTGGCCTAGGAGCTGCTTCTTTAGTCTTGACGTCAGCTCGCCTGTAGCCTTCTCTTAAGTATCGGTGAAGCAACTTCCATAGAAACTGGATCCCCAGTTGGGAAGTGGAGGTGGAAGTTGAGGGGTGTGCTGACGATGCGCCGGCTTTGCCACCACTGCTGTGTGTGGTGTAGCCCTTAGCCTGCCATTCGGGGTGGTGTAGTGCTTGGTGATCGGCCTCGAGCTCTCTTTCTCTGTGTGAGTGGAGTCAAGGACAGTCGCTGTCCCAGAGCCCCGTCCCCACCACCAAGAGTTGATGGCAGCTCACCCGTATGCTTCATGGGGCATGGGGCTGGGGCTTTGCAGCTTCACTGCAGCAGTGTGTACCGGCACACTGTGCCATATCTGACATGTAACAGGTTGGGGAGCATCTTCCATGAACCAGCTGCCACATGGCATTATAACAGTACTGATGGATATAAGAGGGTCTTTGGCATTCTGATGCACCGTGGGTGCTGGGGGAAGCCCCTGAGGTTTTTGGGAAAGACTAGGAGAATATTTTCAGACAGGCTGGCTCGGTCTTTGCCCAAGCAGAGCTCCTGGCACAGCGTGGGTTTCTCAGAAAGACTTTTAAAGACCTTTAATTTTTTTTGGTTGTTTTTCCCCCTCCTAAATGATCCCTGTGGCTCCTGCGTGGTGCTGGGCAATGCCGGGCACGAGAGCGCGGCCTGAGAGGAGGAAGGGCTCTGTCCTGCCGTACCCCTTTGCAACAGTCGGGTGTCCTAGCTGTTAAAGAAAACACCCCCCCCCCAAAAGAGAAAAAACAAAGTAGAATAAGAGAATAACTCGCACCCTGGGCCATGTCACACCTGTTCTCTCCTCTGTCCCCATGCTCTCTGTAGGTTCGGCGTACCCCCCCAGCTGGCGCAGCGCCCAGGGAGCCCCGGACGTCTGGCAGTTTTCAGATGGAAGTTCAAGAGCACTTAAATTCTGAAAGGAGGTGAAGCTGGGGTGAGCGGCCGGCGGCGTCTCAGCGTCCGGAGGTGGCCTCTGTCCTTCTGGCTCGCCGCGTCCCCCGGGGAGAGCCTGAGAAGTCACCCACCGAAGGCAGCAGCGCTCCCCAGGCTTCCTCCTGCCTGCAAGACTATCGTATTTATATTTTGTAATAGAGTACAACACTTCTTTGGGGTTGGTTGGTTTTGTTTTGGTTTGGTTTTTTGGTTGGTTTGTTTGTTTATTTTTTAATTATTATTTTATTTTCTAAAAACAAACAAACAAAAAAAGATGCAAACCCACCCACCAAGGTCAAGGGCTTACTGATGGCTTCGACTGGCTCCTTTCCCTATGGAAAAGACTCTTGCTCTCATGGACAACCCAGCTTGTTGGTTATCTCCGTGTCATTTCTTGGAAGGCACATCTGATGTGATGAATACAAAATAAACCCGAGTGTAGGTCTTGTGGGTGGGTGGGAAATTGTCATAATAAATGTTGGAGCTTTAGGTTTTGTTTGCTCTGTCTTTAATTTTTAATGTTAACAAGGGCCCAGGCAGCTGGTAGGACTTTGTACTACCGTATCGGCTGCGGAACACTAAGTGCTGAGTTTACAAAGAGAAATGCTGGGGCTGGCATCTGTGTGAGGGGCTGCACGGCCCCGGCGGGTGGGAATGTCCTGTGGAGCTAGACCAGGCACCCCAAGTCGGGGTGAACCCCCTTATTGGCGTTCGGTGATGCTCAAGTAGGGGGTTGTCCTGTCTCTCTTCCATCGCCTGCCTCCTCTTGATGAATGCCAGCTGTTGTATTCCATTTCTGCTGTCAAACTACGTACTTTTGGGGCTGGTGGGATCCATAATGTCCCTTAGTGTTCATCTGAGGAGAAGCGAGGCCGCTGGTGGGTTTGGGGAGGAGCAATAGTCTTGCTATGGAGATGCTGTCGGTACCAGGGGACGCAGAGCCCTGCCCTGAGCTGGGGTGCTGGAGGGAGCTGGTATCAGGTTGGTGTCCCAGTGTCTTCCCTCTGAGCACTCCAGCCCTTGTGCAGCTTTCCCACTTTCCAGCCACACTTGTCCCTGGTTCGGAGCTGAGACCCCATGTGAGGAGTTTGCTGGTTCAGGGCCCAAGTGCTGTGCTGAACAGAGGATGGGTTAAAGGCGTGCTTCTGTGCTGTCTCCCATGGGATTTATAGGCTGTAGCTACTCGTGCCTGTGCCGGGGAGGGGGAATGGACCTTATTTGGTGAAAGAAACCAGCTGGGTAGTGAGCAGAGTTGCTGGCCGGCTGTGTCAGGCTGCCAGGCACCCACTGCCAATTGCAGGGGGACGGAGCTGAGCCACGGGGCCGGGGGCCAACTGATTTATTTCCTTCACGTGTTAGCTTCATCCTCACTTCTGGTTTTATTCATCTTCTTGCTTAAAATCCAAGCATGTCACCTAAAGTCCGAGCCAAGCACCCGGACAAGATGAGCCTCTCCTGCCAAAAGGGCAATAGGACCAACCACAATGTTGCCTTTTCGATGGGTGGTGGTTACTCTTTTGGTTTTTTACCCCCCCCCAGGCTGTAGTCCTGGTGTCACCTGGGGCTTAGCATAAGCACAGACACTTTTGTACCTTGAGGCCCGGTGAGGGGCCGGGGTGGGCAGCAGAAGCAGCCCCACACGGGCCATAGGTCAAACCAGGGGCCCTGAGGAACTCGGTGCATTGGCAAGGCTTGACCCAAAGGGTCAATTGCTGCTTCTTGTCAGGCAATTTGGACTTTGAGGTCCAATTACCCAAAAGTCTGCACACACCCCTAAGTTTGGGGTTTTTTATCATTAGGAGATGTTTTTAAGAGGTTCTTCCTATCTCAGCCCATGCTACCGCCTCTGTGGCTGCTTATGAGGGGTTTGGGGGGCAAGGGAGTTTGAGCCTTGGAAGGGTGAATCCTGTTGCATTAAAGCATCTTGCTTGCAAACACACAGTGGGTGAGGAGTTAGCAGCTTCCATTAGCCACCAGCACCCTTGCTCCAGCCCTGGGGCATCTCTGCACCAGGCAGCTGCATTGCATCAGGCCTCACAGAACCACTAATTGCAAGCAGGGGGTGGCTCTACCCTGTCCTCCACACTGCAAACCAGGGATCACCTGGACATGTACCTCCAGCAAGGCTCGTTCATAACAGAGGGAAGCTGGGACACCGCTTTATAAGGGATTTTCAGGGTGCTGGTTGGCTTTGGGGTGTCTGCCTTTGCTTTTGTGGGCAAAGCTGGGTGTGTGGATACCTGGTTGTGGTTTTTGATGCTCTGCCTGGTGAGACAAGCACCATGAGCTTGGCTTGCTCCAGCTGTGGTCTGTTTCTCCTGCAGCAGCCAGTGTGAGGGGGGTGTTTTTCCCCGGGAAAGGGGGAAAATAATGGAGTGGGGATGGGTAATCGTGCTCTGTGGGCATGGAGGGGAGAAGTTGTACCTGTTCTGTTGTGGAGTGTTGAAGGTAAAGTGAAATCGTCCTCAAAATGTCTATTTTTTAATACAGATGTTAATCCCTCCCATCTCTTAGGACTTTTAAACATCTGCAGTACTTCTGTGTTGCCTTAAAGTTACCAATACATGTAACAAGTGTGCTGAGAGCATCTCGTATGTGTTAGGGCTGTGGTGGGGGCTCCTCTCCCCAGCTGCAGGGTCTCATCCTGCTCCCAGGCTCCAGGGCCCACATGGCTCTTGTAAAGTAACAGGGCAGCCCCTGTAAGAGGCTTTTGGTGGAGCTAGGAGGGTTTCTACTGCCTCTTGTGACCTAGGCTGCCATGTGCTTTAATTAGGGCTATGGTTAAGAGTGCTTTTTTTTGGGGGGTGGGCTAGGACTTAGCTGTCGCAAAGCCCTTCTCTGTATCTTGGTGTGCAGAGCATCACCAGCCATTGTGTTGCTGTGGCTTAACGAGTTTCTGCCAATTAACAGGAGCCAAAGGTTTCCTGCAAGGGGAGAGCTGGAAGCCTCAGAGCTGGAGGAAGCTTTGCTTTCTGGGCAGGAGGGGTGATAGTCTTTGGGCTTTTCTATTTTAGCACATTCCCAAGGGGTTGCTCTGCATGTCAGGCGTAAAAAATGAAGTGTGCTTTGACTTGGTAAGAAAAAAGCTCCTAAAGTTTTGGAGTTGTCAATAAACAAAAGAAAAGCTCTTATTTTCCTAGTCCAGGGGGCTGAGATGAGGAAGATTCCTGGGAATTAGCTAGCTTAGCTTTGAGTTTTTGGGTGTAAAAAATCTGCCTTTGAACTTGAAGGCAATTGGACTGTGCTGCATTTTATTTCTCAGCACACTTCAATGATACCAGAATGCATCAAAGGTCACGTTGTCTGTGAAGTCTGACTTAAATTTTGCTTTCAAAATAATATACATTTTGGGTTCCAGATGCGTTTGGGCTGTGAGCTTTTACAAGAGGGGTGAAGCAAATGTGCTTGAGGCTGTGTACCGAGCCCCAACTCTCCAGAAGGGATCTGAAAACAGATATAAAACCCTACCAGGATTTCCAGCACCACTTCAGTGTGCTCCCACCATCTCCCCCAGTGCTTCCCTTTTATTTCAACCCCAGCTTTGTGTTGGGTCCCACTTGAGTGACCCGTGGGACCAGTGGCAGCATCGTGGTGTTGGTGGGCAGCAATATGACTCCAGACTTGGGGTGGGGGAAGCACTATTCTCCTTGGGAGGCTGTTTTATCCGCTATGCTGTTTGCTTCAGTTCTGCATCTCCATTCTTCTCTTGCTGCATGTGCTTGGGCTGTCTGGGTGCTGGCAAAAGCCGGGGGTGAGCCTTTGCCTGTGGATTTTTGGTGGTGAGGTGGAGGACCTGCTAAATGTAGTCACCTTTCCAGGCTCCCTGCTCTGTTGTGGTGCTTCCTGTGATCCTGCTATAAATTATTATTGAGAAGCAAGCTGAACAACCCCCCCAAAATGAGAGCAGCGCCGCATTCTCTGCTTCCCTTCATTCTCTGCTTCCCCTGCCAGTTTTCCCATTTCAGGCCTGATTAGGTGTAATTGTTCAGCTCTAGGTTCTACCTGCTTCAAGCCGATAAAACCTCGTTGTCCCTCTATCCCAGCACCCTCTGAACACCCTCTCCCCTCCAGAAGTCACCTCCTTAAATTTGCCTTCTCCAGGGGTCCAAATAATTATTCCTGAGGCAAGATGGAGCTGGGGTGGGGAACATGATT
This sequence comes from Laterallus jamaicensis coturniculus, assembly GCA_022605575.1. Classification (NCBI taxonomy): domain Eukaryota; kingdom Metazoa; phylum Chordata; class Aves; order Gruiformes; family Rallidae; genus Laterallus; species Laterallus jamaicensis. The sequence continues at coordinate 15,557,386 of JAKCOX010000001.1, read as the reverse complement.
AAACTTCTCCCCCCCACCCCCCCAAATTCAACCCTGGTTCCTTAATCTTTCTGGATAGAGTTACACATCTGGTAGAGGCTTGTTCCTTGTTGTTATTACTTTTATTGCATCTTTAGCAGTGATGAAGTTCAGATGGCAGAACCAGTGGGCCCCAATTTAATTTTGTCTGGCCTCCCATAACGAGCACGAGGTGATCCCTTGGGAAGGGCTGGCTCAGCCACAGCTCCAGTGGGCAGAGGTGGTGTGGACAGACAGCTGGACAGGTGGAAGCTCTCTGGGTGAGGGAGGAAAAGAAGGCCAAATGTGGAAATTGGGATGATAATGGGTGGGTGGTGGTGTCTGTGCTGCGTGAGCATCAAATACTGCAGCGAGGCAGATGGACAGACTGCTTTCCATGTCAAAACTCAGAAGCAAGATCACGAGGTGGACTCCCATCTCTCTTGGTGGCTGGGTTGTGCGTGCTGTGGTGCTTTCTGAGGTTGCTCTAACTCTGATGGCTCTTCCCTAGTGATTTCCACGATGCTCTGGGTTTCCAGTGGCAATGTACAGAAGCTCCCAGCTCTCCCCAAATGTCTGCAAACTGCATGTGTCTAAGGGCTATACAGGATTCATTTACGGGCCTCCCGTTGGTGGGGTATGTGCATGCAAAATGAAGGTTGTACTTGGCTTCTAATATTCAGATCTATATTCCATATTGTGTTGACCAAGAAAAACAACTCAGCCCCCGTGCTGAAGAATGTGATGGACTGATGACTTTCAGAAACATACTGTAAATCAAGGAGGCTAATAAATACTTGCTATTAATAAAATGGGGCTACTTCCTTTCAAGTTATTTTCACGTTCTACAGCATCTTAAAACCTAAGGGGAATGAAAAAGGCAATACTTTTGGACCTTCCCTCTTTCCCCAGCATGGTTGTTGCTAAATTTAACCTCCTCAAATGCCCGGGCAAGGTGAGTTGTTTTTTTCCCTTCAATGAGAGGGTCTAGATGGAACAGTAAGACCTCTGGCTGACCCTGGGGAGCTGATGAGGAACTGGCTGCAGTGACAGGATCCTCTTGACAAGTGGTGCCCTCTTGCTGGGTTGTCCCTGTGGGCTGGCAGAAGATCCCCAGAACTTGTCCAGACCAATGCATCAAAAAGCCTGCAGCTACGAGCTGTCCCACCTGCACCAGTTCGTGACAGCCCTCTAATGCTTCCCGGTGAGTGGTAAGTGTGTGGGCAGAGCATCCATGGGATGCTTAACCCTCTCCATCGGGTTTCTCTGGGTCTGCACCCTGTCTAGAGCAAGAGGTTGGGTGAAGGTGTTGGTGGCTGAGGGTCTCCCATGAGGCACACCTGCAGGCAGCAGGAAATGGGGCTGTGAACATGTTTTTTGAGTATCTGTAGCAGAGTTTGTGGTGCCCACGGGGATGCCAGACCTGACTCTTTAAATAGCTGTGCCCTTGCAAGCCCAGGACACTCTGGGCAGGGAGGGAGTACAGCATGGAGCCCTAAATAAATCTGTTTTTTTTCTTTATGTGAGTGTCTGTCCTTTCCCTGACCTCCTCTTACGGTCCTCCACTGGCGAGCAGTGCCAGGTGACACTCTGGTCCCCTTCCCCGCTGGCTGAGGCTGTCCTCTGGCAGCCCTTGTCCCCAGCTCATCTCCAGAAAAGTCCCCATTGGTGGGTGGTGTGGACTCTGCCTGCCCCGCTCTCCCCAAACACCTCTGCTCCCCAAACACCTCTGCACCCCAAACTCCAGCACAGATAAAATACCTCTTTGTTTAATCTTCTCCTCCCAGTAGCCCTCTTCCCTGGCACAGTCCCCTGGGGTTTGGTTTTGCCATTTGGAGGCATTGGGGAGCAGCATCCCTTTGGGAGCTGCCTTGCACCTGGCTGCTCCAGTTGGCTTTCTGCTGCTTGAAATCTCCTTTTAACTCTTTTTCCCTTCCCTTTCTCCCCTGCTGAAGAGCTAGCACCTTCTGCAGCCCGAGTGATTAAAGGGGAGGGGAGAAGAAAAAGCTTATTTAAAGTAGAGCCTGGCAATCTAAAACAAGGTGTGGAGGTGATGAATGATCCTGGGGTATATTAAAGCAGGGGGATGGCATTTTTGACATCTCTCCTACCTGCGGCATGTTTGAGCACCTTCAGAGACTGGCTGTTTTGAAATGCTGAGCATCTGCCCCTGGGCCCTAATTCGGGCAAGTTTAAAAACGTCCTCTGGGATTTAGTTGAGTTGTTGCTGTTTTCCTCTCCCAGAGACACCCCGGGATGAGCACAGGGCTGGAAAAGGGGACAGAAGGACAAATCCCAGCCCTGCTCCCCTTCCCTAGGGTGAGAGGATCAGCGGATGGGCACCCCTGGAAAAGTGTGTGGATGGGGTGAGCCTCTTGGGTTTTAAAGGCTTTATACAAGCTCTTGGAAGCATATTCCCAGCATTGGGCTTGGGAGCTGAGAAGTGCTCATTGTGTGTGCCTGGCAGGGCAGGCACAGGAAAATTATGCATATTTTTTCCAGGCTGGCTTATTCCCTTCTGTGTATTAAACATTATTTTAATATTGGAGTGACAATGTTTTATAATTAAGCTGAATGTAAGAGCTGGAGTATGCTGGAGAGCTCAGCTCGGTGTGAGGAGGTGAGGAAGGCTTCCACCTGCTGCCCGGGATTAACCCCAGTTTGTGGTGGCTTCTGTAGCCACACCGGTAAGCATGGTGCTGGGCTCCCCAAAGCCAATGTGCCCCATGATTTGGCAAGTAAAACCTTTAACTGGCCAAGGTTGGAAAGTTAATACAGAAGAAAAGCATTTAAAAAAATTACATTAGTTCACAGACATCTATTGAACTCAGGAGGGGAAATCTAGCCCCTGAGAGATAGAAGCTAAAGAGCTGAGCCATAAACCAGTATGATAACATCCTTATTATAAGATGCAAATTAAGGGGCCCAATTCACTTTAAAAAAAAAAAAAAAAAGCATTATGAGTATTTAATTTTTCTAGGGGGAATATCTCTGAAGTTGGCCTCTGTGTGTGGGTTTTCAGGCTGTGTGCTCTAAAAGAAGAAGGAGAAAGTAAGTCAGGCCAGGAAGAAGCTGCTGAAGGCAGAGCTGAGGATGCTGAGTGGTGGTTCGGGTGGCAGAAGTAGCAGCTGGTGCTTACTGTGGGTACGGGGTGTGTGTTCACACTGGGTTTGGATGGGGTGACTGCAGTGTTCTGGTGGGTCTCCAAAGGTGTAAAATGGTGTCTGAACCTGCCTGAGGACTTCCAGCTTTCTACTTTAAGCATTTTGCCCCTGGAGCAGCTGGCTGAGTCCCTGCACATCTCTGGGTCCATGTCTCAGTGCCAACAATGATGTCCTGCAGGTCAAGAAGAATCATTTGGTTGAGGCCCCTTTTGAGGGTTTTGAGTTTCTGGGCACCCCTCACCCTTGGGGTTCATCTCCTTTTGGGGGGGCAGCTGGGCCACTGCGATGCTGCCTGCTAATTTACTGGTTAGTCTGGTGAAGGGACTATGGGGCTTTTAGGCTCTTTGCTCTTATTCACGGCACTCAGGCATGAATAAGGCACTTATTCATGTTGGGAGTGATCTGAGGCTTCACCTTATCTGCCCAGCCTGGGTTTTTCTGCCCATTTCTTGTTTTCTGGATCCTTAAAAAATTATTTTCTCTTACTTCCCCTTACCTTGAAGTTGGGAGACACATAATCACTGCCCTTGCCTTCTCCCTCATTGTTTGCCAGGCGCCAGAGGTTGGGTAAAATAGGGAGACCAGGTAAATAAGTTTATTTGGAACTCAAGAATTAGATAATGTCACTTATTTGTGTGGAGTTGTAGAGCATCTTTCCAATTAGAGGTTAAAAACTGGGATGGGATGGGGGCTGTTGGCTCTGGATCCAGCCCTGTCACTTGACTTTGGGATCAGGCTCTGCTCCCATGCCACAGCAGCTGCCTGGGCTTTGGGGTACAAAACACCACAGTTGTCCTGCAGTTGGGTTAATCGCTAGAGGAAAGCCCTGATCTCCAGCTGGACCACAGGGGCTGAGCTCAGCCCAGGTCTGCGCCATGCATTGCAGCCTGTTTCTCACCCCACAGCTGCCTCTCTATCTCTCTTCTGGGATGTTTGAATACTCATTTGTCTCCAAACAACTGTTTGCAAGGAATATTGCTGCTTTTTAAAGCCATGCAGATGTACACATCCAACAAAGACCACAAAATAGTGGTAGGTGATGCCCTCAGTCAGGTGTGGGGCTGGCCAAGCCCTTTAGAAATATGGACTCCTCACTCTGAGGGTTTGGGTTTTTTTTTTTTATAAAGAGAATAAATCCAATATATCTTTCTTTTATCCTGTTTAGGAATCATAAATTTAGCACGTAACAGGGTTAACGGACCGGCTAGGCAGCTGTATGGGGCCAGAGGTTAGTTAGGCTGGATGTATTTATGGGGCTGTCACTCAGCTGAGCCCTGGCAGGGGGCTGCACCAGGGTGGGGGTGGGGGGGGTGGGGATTTTATAACTTGTTGCACATTGTGTTAAACACACGTAATTAAAAAAAAACAACAAACCAAACAACCTGTTCTGATAGTGGATCCCCATCCTGAATCCACGAAGGAGCACCTGGAGCATCAAATGTACAGGCACTGCTGTGGAGATAGATGGGGAATTTCGTTCAGGGCTTTCAGAGTGAACTTGTGGGAAGGTGAAGGGTGAGAGAAAGCACCCAGCAGAACTCCTTTCAGCCAGGCAATTTTTTCCATGCCACTTCCCAGTTCACTGTGGAACCTGTCCCTGCTTCCCCACCCCCAACCTTCCCCTCCCCTTAATTTAGGATAAGGAGCCTTGTAAATCCTTCTGACCCCGATGCTTTATCAGGTTCCCCAGCTTCTCTCTGCAAAACCATGGCCTGGGTGGCAGGGCCAAACATCTGCACAGGGGATATCCTCCCGCTCCTCCGTGGCCGGCTGCTGGTGCCGCTGGGAAGGCAGTTGTGGTTTCGTAGCTTTTTAGCTGAGAAATGAGGAAGGATGTTCTTCCTTGTGGTTTGTAATTACAGTGGAGAGAGTAACAAACGTATTTCTGCATCCCAGCCCGGGCTGGCTCTCCTGTGGCTGGGCTGCGATAAGGAGCGACACGGCGGACAGCGAAACCCTGATGGTGAGTGAGTTGTGAAAGTGATTGTAAAAGCTCCCTGGGAGATTAAATGGGGGTCTGTGCCCATGTGTGGCACTGGCCATGTTTGGGAACAGTGCTTGATATCAAACAGTGCTGTGCTTTTTTAAAAAAAAAGAAATAATCCACCCTCCCACCCCCAAACCCAGCCTGCCTCTGTGCTGGGGTTACGGCTGCTGGGCTGGTGATGCCCTAAATTCAGCCTCCCTGGGGAGGTCTTCAGTGTTCGAATGTGTTTGTGTCTCACCTGCGCCCTTCACAGGGGGAATGCTGATGTTTGCACCACTGAAGCCTATAAGGGTCCCTGGATCAGCACCAGCAAAGGGCTGGCCTCTCCCAGAAGTCTGGACTTTCAGGGGTGCTTCTCCTTGCACCTTCCTTTACACTCACTTGCTGTGAAGAAAATGTAGGGCCTGACTTCACCCCTGGTCTGGGGGCTGGCACAGGAGAGCTGACCCGTGTAGGCTATGTCATATCCCTCTTTAAAGGAAGAGACTCAACTCCCCCTTGAGTTGCAAAGAAATGTCACAGAACTGTAGGGGTTGGAAGGGACCTCCAGAGATCATCGGGTCCAACCCCCTGCCAAAGCAGGCTCCCTAGGACAGGTCGCACACGTCTGCATCCAGACAGGTCTTGAATATCTCCAGAGAAGGAGACTCCACACCCCCCTGGGCAGCCTGTGCCAGGGCTCTGTCACCCTCACTGGGAAAAAGTTCTACATATTGGTGTGGAACTTCCTGTGCTCCAACTTGCAGCCGTTGCCCCTTGTCCTGTCCCCACAGACACTGAAAAGGGGCTGGCCATTTCCCTGCATTCCACACTACAGATATTGATAACCATTGATCAGCTCCCCTCTCAGTCTTCTTTTCTCAAGGCTGAACAGCCCCAGTTCATTCAGCTGCTGGACTCTTTCCAGGAGATCCCTGTCTTTTTTGCACTGGGGAGCCCAGAGCTGGATGGATTTACAGAGGGAGAAAGAGCAGTTGGTCTCCTGGAAATACTTTATGCTACGTAATTATTTTTTTTCCCTTAAATTTTAATTTTTTTCTCACACTGCAGTTAAGAGTAGAGAGAAATCCTCCTGGACAGGGAGGCACAGATAGGAAGGGGACGATCTCTGCCAATAGCCTTGTCCAGGACACGTCACTCCCCCTGTGGCCAGGGCTCTTCTGCCCACACTGCTTGGCAGGTTTCTGCATGACTCACTGGAGCCTGGGATGAGGTGGGGTGTTTTCTTCCAGGTCAGGATTTAGGTAGATTGGCGAAGGGCTGTGGGAATGCTTTTGAGGTGTCTTGTTGCTTTTTTTGGTGTTTGTTTTTGGGGCTTCATTTTTTGTTTTTCTCCTTTTTGCTTCCCCTGCAAGCAGCATCAGGCTCTTGCAGCAGATGACTGAGGAAGGGTTTCGACAGTCGAAGAGGTACATGCAGCAACCACCTGCATCCTGCCTGGTACCTCTGCTCAGCATCCTCCCTTTCTCTTCATCACCCCCCAAACCCACTCCCCATCTCCAAAGAGGTCAATACTGTTGCTCCCAGCTGGGGAGGAACCAGTGCAGCCCCATTTCCTCCTTTCTTATGGGTCGCATTAGTGGTGGGACTCAACTTGTGCTTGCTTGTGTATTGCCATACTTGAAATGATGAAGAAACCCCAGGCTGAGCGCACCGAAGCTGCCATAGACCTTTGTAACATCCATCTCAGTCCTCCAAGGCTCGTGGTGATGTAACCAATAAGCAGCAATTAAAGATGCACACACCACAGTGCTCTGAACTGCAAGGGATTCTTGCAATGGATGGACGTGCCATCACTCTAGTCAAGGTCCTCATGGTGGGAGTTTGGGGTGGCTGCAAAGGTCTGCAGCCAAGCAGCCTCCTGCATGCAAGACTTCACATTGGTGTTACTGAACGTGTGTCAATCGCCAACGCTCTGGCTCTGCTGATGTGGAGCTTCCAGCCTGGCTGTTGCCCACCCAGAGCCAAGCACAGCTGCACCTCTTGGTACCGTCTGCTGCAGATTTTAAAAGTCTCATAGTACCGAGCTTGGATAAACGTGAGGGTTTGTGCCACCAGTTCCCATCTTAATTATGTATCTGCATGGGATAGACCTGAGGGCAAACCGTCCTGGCACTCCATCAGCGCTTTCCTACGTGCGCTTCTGGGAAGCAGAGGGACAGCCACATGCATGACCTGTTCTTCTGGCCTCTCCTCAATCACATCGCAGCCTCAGGTGCATTTTTAGCTCCTCTGAAATATTTTGGGGGGGGTGTTTTTTCATGTTAGTGCCTCAATCACTTCTTTCCTTCCCTCCCTTGACATGTCCAAACCATTTCATCCCATTCTTAGTAGTGACATAAAAATGCAGCTGAAAAAACACTAAAGCTGTCTCAACGACTGTGCTGCTAAAAAGCAAAGTAACCCAGAAAGCAGTTGTTATACCAAGAGCTTCCTCTTTAAATCAGCTGGAGGGGTGTGGGGGGAGAAGTGTGAGTACTTGGTAATTAGATTCTCCCCCTTATCCTAATTGCATTACCAATAAATCAGCTCCAAAGATCTGTTTCTTTTTAAGTTTTCTTGAATTTAGCCTTTGTCTGAGACTCTTGGAACAACAGAGCTGCGGTAAATATGATTAACCTATAGTTAATTACTGGGGTATTTGGGCTCTGCCCTGCGGATGCTCAGCCTCTGATGGTTAACCAGCAGCCCCTCCAAAACCAGCCCCCCACACCACCCCGGGCGATGAGGAGCAGCCCAGGGCAGAGTGTGGTGAGCTGGTGCCTCGTTACTGACACTGTTTAAGGGATAATTTGGCACATGTGAGAGTCTGATGGAAAAAAAAAAATCACTTTTCCTCAGTGTGCCTTTCTGTTCTGCCATTTTCCCCCCTCCCTGTCTCTTCAGGGCTGCTGAGATGCCGGGGATTATGTTTAGCAAAAGCTTCGTATAAATAAATATCTCCTATAACTTCAGAGTCCTTAGATCCCTCTAAGCTCTGCTTAAACCATACATACATTGTTTATTTCCTTTATTTTTTAGAAGAAGAGAGGATGTTAGTTAACTTGTGATCACGTGCTGGGTTTGTGGGCTGCAGATGGCTGTGTGGAGAAACCCCTGAGCAGAGCAAGGGTTTGATGAGGAAAAGTCCTCCAGAAACCTCCTAGGGTGTCCCCTTTTCTCCTTTAAGTCCGGGCAGATCTCTCTCTCACCACGAGGTGATTGATGAGAACTTCTGGGTGACCTTCCACCGAAATCTTGCGCTGTTGAAACCTGGTGATTGCACAAGAGGTGGGGTGGCGGTGCGTGGTGCGCGGTACCGTGCCACGGGATGCCTGCTGAGTTCATAACAGATTGTAGCTCCCAGGTCACCATCCACTTTGTTGCACTTGTTCCTGTGTACTGGGCCATGTCCCAGATGATTTATTAGAGAAATTAATGATGATGTTTTAAAAAAACCCCAAATCCTTGGTGAAGATGATGTAAATTCTGGATCGGAGGAGTTTGCCCTCCCCACTGCTCAACTCAAGTCCATGCTTTGCAAAGCTTTATTGATCTTACGGATGAGTTTCTTCTGAGTAGGGTGACAGGGATCGTTGGATTGGCAATGCGATCTCCTTTGGTAGGAAAAAGAGGGAGTCACACTCCCCAAAACACAGCAGCAGCATCCTTGGATGATTTAAGTTGGGAAACTTGGGTAGGAGGGCTGCTGGAGTATGCTACTGCTGTTAGGAGAACATCAGTGAGGCTGGAGCTGCTCTGCCATCAGGGATGAGCCAAGGGTGGCTCAAGCCAGCAAGCAGAACCACTTGCAGGTTACAGGCTCTGCTGACTGTCCCAGGCATGGCCAGGAGCAGCAAGGGATGGGGACAAAGGAGACAAGGCTGCACCCTCTAGGGTTAAGAAACCTGTCCCTAACCTTCTTTGCTGCTCCAAAACCATTCCAGGCTGTTGTGCTGGGCCTTGGGGTGGGAATGACCTTCAGCTGTGATGGTGCTGCCCCTCCACTGACTACCTGCAGGTGGGTTCAGCCCAGCCCCATCCTCCTCCAGCTGCTCCTGATGATCTTCAAGGCAGCTAATAAAGGCATGGCTGACAGCAAACTGAGGAGCAGTGGGCTGGAGCTGAGCTTGGAAAGAGAAGCAGTCGGTTGTGTGCCTGTGGTGGGAGGCTTGTAGGTGAGGGTGAGAAGAGAGAGGATGTGGCTGCCTAGCTGACAGAGAGTGGAGGCTTTTTATGAGGTGCTTCCTGTTGAACATCACCTGTGAGGTGGCATGCTGAGCCGTAGGTGGCACCTAGTCTTGACTTCCTCATCTACATGACCACCCTGGATTGTTCCTGATGGGGAGAACTGGACCTTCACTGTGGAGCTGCTCTCAGGGTCCAGGTGAGTGGTACCTGTGTGCTGCTGGCTGCTGTGGCTCTTCCAAGCCATCCTGGTGTTGGGATGGTAGCTCTTTGCAAGCAGGTGTTATATCTCTTGAGGATCTCCTCATGCTTATGGTATGGCACTTGCAATGTGTGTTATATCACTCTGTCTTTCTCCCACGTTTGCCAGAGGGCAGAGCTTAGTGTGGACTATGCATTAGGTTTTTGGAAAGCCTCTGTGCTCCCTGGCACTGTGGGCTGAGCTAAGCCCTGCAAGAAGAATAGATTGGGTGCTATGAGCATGTGGGATTGTGTGGTGGCTTTTTGGAGCTGGAGGCATGGTCTGTGCTGGTGCACTCACTGTGAGAAGATGTGTTTCTCCATTATCTTTGCAAAAACAGGGTTTTCTTCCCCATACCTGACAACTCCAGGGTTTTTGGGAAGGGGTCTATTTTAGTGCTACAGTGGGCGGAAGACTGATTATCCCGAGTTTATCTTGGGGGGTTGAAGTTTATTTGGGGCACCTTAGTACTGCTAAATTTAATAAAAATCACCAAACTGTGTCACCTGGGGACATTAGTGTCTCTTGCAAGTGCTGGAAGGGGGAGGGGATATTTAACCTCTCTGGTGAGCAGCTTTATATCATCACTAGTGTTTCCCTTGCTGGTGAGTCAGGGCTGAAACTGCGATGGGTTAACTCCTTCTTACCTTGAGGAGGTTGCAGGGAAGCTTGTGGAAGAAATGTGATGACTGGAGGCCAGATAATGACAAATTGTTGGACTTTGTCATTGAAGTGGCCTCCCTCCACAGGTCTGAAAGTGGTGAGATGGGGCTGGAGGTAGACAGGTGGTTTTGGAGCTGGGGGACCCCTGCAGCTGGTCCTGTCTAACTGGGGTGGGTGAAAGAAGAAAGAACAGCAGATGCTGGTCCCATGCCAAAGCGAGGCCAGCTCCTCTGCTCCCTGGTCTTTTTACTGCCTTCATCCCCTCCCTGGGTTTGGCTCCAGGCAGGGGACCCAGCCCAGGGAACACTTTTCTTTCTTTTTTCTCATCACAGAAGCAGTAGGGCAAGCTTATCCAGTGCCAGCAGGCGTATGTCGAGGGTCTTCACAGTGCTGAGCTCACCCCAGGACTCCTTGGGACGCAAGGGTCTGTCTCCTACACCACCGGTCTTTGTGGTCCCTCCCTCTCCATGGGTGAGAAGTTATTGCCTTGTGCTTGAAGATACCACAGCCCTGTTCTGTTCCCCACCCCCCCAAACCTTCTCACAGAAAGCCCCTGCAAAGGTCAGCTTTACTCATTTTCTGGCAAGCCCACGCTACAACTGGCTGGACTGGTTTGAAAGTGCCTGGGCGGCTGTGGCCTCCTGTGAGGTTTCCTGAGGACTGCATCTCCCAGGCAATGAGTCACTTACTTGGACAGTGTGACTTTGCACTGTTAGGTGTCTGTCCTGCTACACACCCAAGCCAGAGTGGCCTGGTCCCATCCATTGTGGTCTCACCATTGCTTGGTGGTGGCCTGAGGTGAGGTGGTTGCTGTTGGCTTGGAGGAAACAATAAGGGTATCTTGATGTTCTTTTGGCCACCCTTTCCTCTCTCCTTGCATCTCCACCTCTGGCACAGGGTACCCAGGCTGTAGCTTCTGAGTAACTCCAGCAGTGAGAATTGCAAGATAAAGACCTATCCACTGAAACATCAGCCCTGACTCCTGCAGACCCTGAGCTGCTCTCATCAGTCCTTGTTTGAGTGATTAAGGATTGCGCCATTAGTCTACTGCTTAATGAATATTGAAATGCTGTCTGGAAATGAAAAGGTGTGTGTTTTCTGCCACACAAACAAGCCAGAAATGTTTTCCACCGCAGTATGGCCCTCTTAAGTGTTGGGTGTCACCCTGCTGGAGCTCTGGCAGTGCCCTCATCTTTGAACTAAACCAAGAAGTGGGAGTCTTGTGGCTGGTAATGGCGAGGCCATTATTTTAAGGATACAAATGTTTAATGTACAATAACGAGTCACATAATGAATGTCCAAATGAGTGATGTTTTCTTCAGTTTTACATTCCCAGAGGCGCAGAAAGTATTGGTCACTTTGACACGGAAATCAGCCAGGCAATTACACTGGTGTGCTCTGAAAAGAGGAGGTTTTATTTCATAATACACAACTTGAAAAAGGCCCAGAAACACTCTGTGCTTCCTGGTGGCTGCTTTGAATTCCATTTGCCTCTGCTCCATGTTAAAAAAGGATGTTGAGGCTAAAGGGTATGTTTAGCTATGAGGACTTCTGAGCTTGTGTTGGGTCTTTGGAAGTGAGGATGGGGGAAGGAGGGTGAGGAGGCATCATGGGAAGAAAAAGTGAGATTAATGAAATCCACTTCCTCTTTGTGGCAAGGGGGATGCTGCAAGGGGTAGAGGTAGGGTACCACCGGTCTCGAGGTGAGGTGTTCTCTCTGGCCTCAGTCCCCTGGATGCATGGGTTTAGGTGATGGCCTGACATTCCCCCCTTGCTGCGTTACTGAACCCCCCCAAGGTTTTGCCCAGGAGCTTTTCGTACCCTCTTTCTTTTTTGGGTTCCCCCTCCTTATCCGTAAATGAGTTGGAGAGAAGCCTTGCAAGATGTTTGAAGAGCTTGGGACTTAAGGCTCGATTCTTTCCTTACCAAAATTTGGGGAAAGCGATACCCCATCCTTTCAGCTGGGCGGGACCAATCGATCATTTGTCATGCTACAGAAGATGATGGAACCTGGGTAATTTCAGCAAGGGTAGAAAATCAGACTCCTGTATGTGTGTGCAGGGGGAGGGAAGGTTTCAAATGAAATGCTGCCTTAGAAAACAAACTTCTAGTGTTCAAAAAAAAAAAAAAGAAATCCAGGTTTTTATCTATTTTACCAAAGGCTAAAATGAATTCTTATGTATATTTTATAAGAATATTTGTTTTGTTTATAGCCCAGCATTAAGGATACTTTTTTCTTAATAAGCTCATGTCAGAGCTCCCGTAACCGTAGCCTGAAGGATATGTTTGGTGAAAATGAAAAATGAAGATATTATTTACCTATCAATACTGTGCAACGTTGATCAATGCAAACCAGTGGTGCTGCCCCCCCTCCCCCTTTCTCCCTCTTCCTACCCCCCTTCTCTCCTGCTCCCACCATTATGGGAGGCGGGTCGCCCTGTCTGGGCAGTGCTGGGACTTTATCTGTAATATGGAGCTTTCAACCGCTGGGCTGACAAAATGCCTCTCTGACAGCCAAGCCATTAATTACCATCATCTGAGCCTAATTCATTCATCCCTTTCCCTCTCATGCAGAGGGACAGGGAGGGCTGAGGGCACTTGGGGAAACATAGGCATGATTCCATATTCGTTATGCGGCGAGCGCTGCCTGCGACTTTGTTGGTTGCAGTGGCTTTAATTGAATTGGCTTGCCAATAAAGCTGTTGTCATTCAGTAAGTGAATTTGTTGTACTACTCGCACCACAGCTGCTGCATACAACCAGGCGTTTCCTGAAGGCAAGCCAACCTTGCGCTACCCTGGCTGGAGATGTTATTTTTTGGGGGGTTTTGTGGGGGTTTTTTTGCCTTTTCCACAAAAACTCGTCCATAATGTGCTATGTGATCTCCTTCAGGTCTTGTTTCCAGCCAGAGAGAAACAGGGTGTCACCTGCCCATGTCCTTCTTACAGGGATAATGTCACAACCCCAGAAAGCGGTGGTTGGGTGCTGGTAATCCATCAGGGTGTGGGACTGGCCGGTTGGCCCACGTGTTTTTTCAATTAATGGGCACTGACCTCTGTTACCCTGTGCTAGTCATGATAGAGCATCATTGTTCCTCACAGTAAAAATAAATACAGAATATGACAGATAATATATTTTGTTAGTCGGGAGCTTAGAGTGCCATTAAGAAGTCTAGCAATATTGATAAAGTAAAGCAATGTTAGGAGAGGCATTTATTATAGGATATATGTAGGCTGTTGGGCCAAAAAATACTCCAACTTTCTGCAGTTTATAAAATATTAGGGAAGGAGAGGGGGAGACTGCTTGATTTATGGTGCTGGTAAAGTGATACGGAGATGAAGTGAAATATCCAGAGGTCTGAGAAAGCATTACTACTTCTGTTTTAATGTGTGGGACAAGCATATACATGATAGCCTAGGGAGTGGTGAACAGCTCGGCAGTGGTTGAGGACCAGGGCTCCTTGTACAAACACCTCGTCCTTCTCACGGGACAGCTGAGGTGCAAGCTTACATCTGAATGTGACCTCTGCCCCCCTCTTTGCTTCTGGGTTGCAGTGAACCCCAGTGTTTTATCACCCCAAAGAAGTGGGAAACAGACCTGGATCTATCCCAAAATGTTGTGGCGGAGTCCCAGCTCCAGTTGGGATGAATTACTTTGTCTTGGTGCTACGCTGAGCTGGGGGAGTTACCAGGAAAAAAAAGTGTTCTTCAGAGATTGTTTTTTGGTTTTATAACTTCATAAAACTTTGCAATGAAATCTGATTTAATTCCATCAGATTTCTCCAGGTTTATCCTTAGTGTAGATTATTGTTCACACATCCGAATAGGGGTGAAGGGTATTTCAAGCTCGAACTGGAGCGTGTTTAACTGGATGCCCGACCCAAACTGTGGGATCTGAAGTAATATTTTGGGAGTTAATCTCACTTGAGGTGAATCATAATTTTGCTGGCAAAGGGATGGTTAAACTGGTACAGGAATGCCTGTTTCTAGGCATCCAATAAAAAAAATAATTTACCCTGTATAGGCTCGTGTTACTCAAGTAGTAACTCGTGAAGAGAAGTCTAAAATTGATTGCTACTGGTAATTTTTTCCTCGATGTCAGTAACACTGGATGTAGTCTGTGATGGGGCCCTTGTTGCCTTCAGTGTCTGCTTGTACAACTCCATGGCAGTGGTTTTGGCAAAGGCTGTGGTGCCTATTTTCAGCCTGGGAAGAGTCACTTTTCCCTGTTCATTTAGGAATAAAAGTATATAAAGCTTGAGGGTCTTAAAGTAGTTGTTGGCTTGGCTTGTCTTGTCTTTGTGGGGGATCAAGTCTAGGAGAAAAACCATGATGAGAAATGTCTCACTGATATCCATAAGACCATGATTTTCCTCCCCTCCCCCCCCATCTCCCCTTGCTGTTTCTTGGGATGTTTCCTAGAAAGTAAGGGGCTGGTCTACAGTTCTGGGAAATACCTGTGTGGTCAGCCTAGGTCCATCAGCCAAAATGCTGACTCTTAGGCAACGTGTCTGGAAGCGCGGGGCAGTGGGGGTGCATCAATAAAGCCTGAGATTTTATTGAAGTGCCTTGTGAATTCACAGTAGCAGTCTCTCCTAATGGTTTTGGGGCAATGCAGGGTCCCAACAGGTCTGCCTGGTAAACAGAGCATGAGCCACCAGGTGGGATCTGTTGTTTGCTGCTGGGGAGGATTTTTGATGCCTGGAGGTAGCAGTGGCAGTGCTGGGTCTGGGTTTCCTCTTGGTTGGGAGGGTTGGAGGCCCCAGGGTGTGATGAAGCTCCCCAGCTGTTGGTGGGATCTGCAGGTCTCTTCCCACATGTGTGAGCATGTCCTCTTTCCTGCTGCACCAGAAATCGCATGTCTGGGTGTCAGTGGCATGTCTGCTGGAGCTTCAGTGTAGCTGGGGGCTGAGAGGATGGGGAAACCTTAATGGTGAATAACCTGTGGTTTAGGTTACTCTAAGTAACCCAATTTACCTCGAACACTCCTCTTAGAGCAGTAACACTCTGTAAGTGGCTGTGTTAGTCAATTACTGACTTATGGTAGCTGTCAACATTTTCTCCTATCATCTCTTCACACCACTCCCCAAGCCTCTGCCAGAGAGGACAAGCCCAATGACAGCAGACACACATGAACCTCAGCAAGTAGTGGCAGGCAGCCAAGACAAAAGTTCGGGGTAACTTCATATTGTCTTCTCCTTTCCCTGGTATAATATTATGTATGTGGAACGCCAACTGCATTACTACTTTTTAAAAGACTGAGCTGACAAGGGCTTTTGTATGCCTGCATCCCCCGTGCTATTAGAAATATGTTTTAAGTATTAAGAGCCATGTAGTTCTCAATTAGCAGCTAATAAAGTAGGCTCTTTATTTAGAAGGGTTATATATTTTTTTTCTTAATTCTTCTGTGCCCTCCACATTCACAGCTGAAGAAAATTGTGCAGACACACTGAACTTCCTGTACAGCAGTCTCGTTCTGAAGGAAACACAAATAAAGCATAATTTATCAGAAACTGAGATGAATGATTGGGAGAGCAAGGACTTGGAGAAAGCAGGCTTGAGTGGAGGGGAGCCGACCGCTGAAACCAAACCCTAGAAGCACCATAAATACAGGCTTTTAGCAGCCCAGTGTTTATTTTTCTTTCTCTACAGCAGGCATTGCTTTTGCCTTCAAGCTCAGTAGGGTTGGCGAAAGGAAAGACATTCACCTGGAAGCATCTGAGGGAAGGGAAGAGGAACAGGGTGGATCAAGGCTCAGATGGCAGAACCAGGCTACAACTATCTGAGCTGTTCTCCTTGGCATCTGAAATAATTTTGTGCACCTTCAACTCGTTGACAGTCCAAGCTTAAAAGCTTTACCTCCCATGCCAAGTTTGTGTCAAAAGAACCTATGCAGGGGAAACAAGAGTCTCAGAGTGTGGGAGCTTTGGAGACTGAGGGGAGGGAGGGAAGAAATTCCATTAAGGCTTATGAACACCCAATCTGCAAAAACTAACACGTGTCTCTCCCAGCTTGTGATACAAGGTGCTGGTGGGACGTGCATTCCGGTGCCAACCGGTCTTCGTGTCTCTGCTAGCCGCAGGAGGGCTTGGATCCTCTACACCCAACCCTGCGCTGGCTGTCGAAGGTGTAATTAACTGTGTGGGTGGTAAAACGGCCTCGGGCTCCCCGTTTGCATTTTGTGCAACTGGAACGTACCCTTCTCGTTCAGGTAACATGGCAAATAAAACCTGAGCAGGGCAGCGGCGAGTGTTGATGAGGAGTTTTGAAATAGCATGAGAATGGGTTTTATGACAGTCTATTGCTTGCTGAAACTGCAGGGCTGGTGCAAATAATCTATTAAGAGAAGCCTTTTGTGAAGCTCTATGGCTTTTTAAGGAGGTTTATGGCTTGGCTAGCAGTCATTTGCTGTGTGAAAGTCTGGAGGTATGAGTCTTCATGGGGCCACGTTGGCATAAGTGCAGCCTTGTGTTGCAATGCCCGTGGAGGTACCTGCAGTTGGAGTTGCAGGGTGAGATCCCAATCCTGCCAGCGCTGAGGGCCTGCGTGGGGGACACCGGCACGGCCCAGGCTTCCCCAGGGCTCTTACGTGACCCTGCCTCAAGTTTCCTTTGCGTGTGCAATTTCCACCTCTGCCACCCAGTGAAGTGGGTGTTTGCACCTGGCTGTGTGCAAAGTCAAGCAACCTCTTGTAGCCTTTTTTTCCTGAGGTCACTGTAAGCAAGGTTTGGCATGTGTGCCTTTTCGTGGATGGGGCTGGGGCACAGAATCACACAGGATGGCAGGAGTTGGAAGGGACCTCCAAAGACCATCTAGCCCAACCCCCTTGACAGAGCAGGATCACCTAGATTAGGTCACACAGGAATGCATCCAGACGGGTTTTGGATGTCTCTGGAGAAGGAGTCTCCACAACCTCTCTGGATAGTTCATGCTCATGTTGTGAGGGAGAGCAGATGGGCTCCTAGCCTTGCTCCCCAGGGGCCAGGATTAGGCCTTCCCAGAGCTCCTCTGCCTGCTTGCGTGACCCAAAAAGCAGGCTGAGCTTCAGTGGTCTGATCCTGCTGGCTCTAAAAGGTGAAGCCAAAAGCTCACATGGGAGGTGATCAGTTGAGCCTCAGGCTCTCCCCTCTGCTGAGCTTGTCTGTACTCTTCACAGCATCGTTGTGGGCTCAGTGATTCCAAGTCTCACTGCCTGTGCAGTTTTATCTGCTTTCCACTGTGCCTCTGTGCTCTTTGTAGAGGAAAGCTCTAGGATAATACGGAGGGGGGGTGTTAAATTTTATATTTTGAGAAGTGCTTTGCAGAAAGCAGCCCCACTGCCTTTTTCCCCTGTTGCCTTAAAACCCTCCTTGTTTTTAAGTTTTTGGGAAGGGAATATCACCTCAAAGACTTCCTAGACATCGCCTCCTTCCTCCTGGGCAAGTAAAGGCAGTGCAAGGAGAACCATCTCCTCATAGCCCAGCAGGTAGAAATTACCTTTACCTGATCTTATTCTGTGCATGGTAGCAGACCTTGTTTGAGGTCTCCTGTGACCTTAAAGGAGCTGGTCAGAGCTTGTATGTAGGTCATGCCGGTGCATGCACAAGGATGTTTCTACCTGTTTTAGTGATATGTCAAGTGATTGTTCTTGATCCCAGCTGCAGCTTTCAGGTGCAGTATGAGGGGGGTAGGGTGGTGGTGGTGTGGTGTGTGGGGGGAGTGTGGTGATGTCTCTGATGGGTCAACTTGATGCCAGAAGTTAGACTTGTGTTTGGTTTGAGTCTGTAGAGCCGTGTGCTACCTTTC
Source organism: Laterallus jamaicensis coturniculus (assembly GCA_022605575.1). NCBI lineage: Eukaryota > Metazoa > Chordata > Aves > Gruiformes > Rallidae > Laterallus > Laterallus jamaicensis. The sequence continues at coordinate 15,539,384 of JAKCOX010000001.1, read as the reverse complement.
ACTTTTGCAATGCCTCTTTAAACCTTGCTCTGTGGAAAGCCCTTGAGCATGAAGCATCTTTCAGATGTACAGAACATTCTGGTTGTTTTTCAGCCCTGTGCCCAATGGACTTGTTGATCAGGAGATAACACTGTTGCTGCTAACAGTTATAACTGGGTTACACAGCTGAGACCTGGGTTTTGCTGGAGGACATCTTGCATTCACCCCAGTGGTAATTTGAACTTGATGCCCTGCAGCTGTTTGGGACAATCCCTTTCAGACCTGATGTTTGTCTCTGGTTTGTTTTTTGTGGTTTTTTTCCCCCACAAGAGGTCTTTCTTGGGTGGGCTTGGAGGTCTGATAGGAGTCTTCATATACCTGTGCCCCATGACAGTAGCTCTCTGCATTTGTACAGAGATTGTGTGTAGAGGTCCTGATCCAAAACCCCCCGAAGCCGTTGAAGACCTTTCTGCTGGCTTTCATGGGCTTGACAAGCACAGACTGTTCAGTGAAATCAGAAGTCAGAACCCACAAAAATGTTGAGGTGAGATGCAGAAAAGTTGAAATGAGCCCTAGACAGAGAAGGAGGGGACAAACACACACACCCCCCCATTCAGACCAAATGTGATGCAGGTACTTTTCCTTCTGTTTATTTCAAAGTCCTGTAAAAATGCAGTCTCAGTATTGCAGGACTTTTCGTGGAGAGGATGCTTGCTCCAAACACTGAGTTTTCAGGTGATCTATTTAAACTTGCTTGTGATCACTGGGATGGGAGGATATTTGCTTTAGAGCAGCCAGCCTTTGTGGCATTCACAAGCATGCCAAATACTCTGCTGCTGGGAGTAAGATGGAGTAACTGTGCCTTACTGCAAACCTTTGCACAGCCTGGATGTTGCCTTTCCAGGTCCTCCCTGCAGCTGGAGTTACTACTACACAGTTGCTTGTATAGAGCTAGATCGATGTGCAGTGGAAGGACAGGCATCTGTAGCAATATTACTTGAGTTGAGAGATGCTCTAGATGTGCTGTGAGATACCAGAATCTAGGCTGCAACAACACTTGCCAATAGACCTAAAAATATGCTGCAAAATACAGAAAGCATCATTAAGCTTGTGTTGCTGTGGAGGACACCACAGCACAAGAGGGGAGGGATCGGAATTACTCCAAGGTCCTCAGTTAAGCTCTGACCATCCCAAATCTAATTTAGCTCTACGTGTGCTTGCCTGACACCCAACCCATCACTACCAGGCTGAACAAGCGCAGACAAATCCTGCCTACAGCTGCTGCCAAGCTTCTCTGGTGCCTTTCACCAGTTGGCCCAAGTGCTCAGGCGCTAAGATTTGTCCTGCCCTGTTTCTGCAAAGGGATTTGGTGATTGCAAAACATGTCACATTATTGACTGGAAGTTGTTACCATCTGGTGGCTGTTTAGATGGTCTGGTACTAATGAGTAGGTAATCTCAATCGAGTTTCTAGGGGGACAGCTGTCCTCTCTTGCTTTCTTCCTCACGATCATACACATCATTGTTGCACTGGACACTAATTGGCATTCTTATTTGCAAAGATGGGTTACAAACAGTCGTGGAAGCTGCTTCTGCAAGAAATGGGTTGTGTTGTGGGGATGTGATAACAGGAGGAAAACTGCCTTTCCAGCAGCTGCGTTGTGTTTTATGTGCAGAAAGGATTTCAGGCTTCTAGCAATCTTATACAAGCCTTAAACGTTCTCTAAGGAAGGAATCAAGGGACGTGAGCTATTGTAGATGAAGTCAGAAGAATAAAAATGCACTGCTTTCCCCTTGACTTACTTTCCTGACCCTCTCCCAAGTCAATAGGTGCCTGCTCCAAAGTGCTTTGCCTTGTAAATACATGCCCAGAAAATGCAACTTAAACCCTTTTCACTGCTCCCCCCAACTCCCCCCTCCCCCCACCAAAACATCTTGTACACATTCAGAGTTGTGATGGGGTGGAAGCTGTTCTGAGGCAGAAGTGTGTAATGGTCTATGTGTTCGTGGCTGTTATAGGTGTGATGGTGTTTGAAATGTTGTTTGAAATCATGGGAGGTTGGGTGGTGCGATTGGGCAGATGGAGATTGGTGCTACAGGGAGTGTTCCCCATGGAGAGTGTTGGAAAAGATGTGGGATAGGAAACCCTGCTGTCAGCGCACGCGTAGCTGGAGAAGAAGTGTGGCAGACTCTCACTGCACAGAGGAAAGCAAGAACACAGATCAGTCACTCTGACCACTATTTCAGCAACCCTTCACTTGTCCTCTACCTGTGGTCCCCATCCAACTGCTGCTAGGGCTCATTGTGACTCCCTGCAAGCCATGGGTTGGGTGGAGGGTCTTCTACTCGAGAGTAGATCAGCTTGCTGGAAACCATGGCACATCTTGAGGACAGAGATTACTAAGGCTTGTTTATTGTAGAACTTGTGCTCTGCTCTGGTGGTGTTAAGCTCCCCTCCAGGCCTCAACTTCAAGGGATGGAGTTTGGATTGTCTCCTTTTGCCATGCCACATCTCCAAGCACAACTGCTGTCTGAAGCCTCGAGTAGTTGGTCTCTGGCTTGGACTTCCTTGCTGGCAAGTCACTGGTGATTGCACGTGGTTATTTACTTGCATGCGGTTCCTCCCATCTCCCTCCTTATCTCATCCTGTCTGTACTGACTTCAAGCTCCTCTTAAATCTGAGAGGAGCAGTGGTGGCTGCGGTGGTGATGTGGTGTTCATTTGTCTGAGCGTGCTTATTTTGAGTTCAGGTCATCAAGTTTGATACGTCAGCCTGTTGGAAATTACTTGTGGTGGCTCATTGTTTGGTGGGCTGTGCTTCTTAGCAGCAAAGGTCAACAATAATGACTGTCTGAAGGCTGGGTTGGGTTTGGATTTTTTTGGAAAAATATTTAAAATCATTTTTTTGTTCAGTTGTTGAGCAGGTGGGAGGTTGAGGCCAAAGAGGAGGACTTGGTCTTTGTTGTTGAGCCATATGTTTTACTAACTCAATGGCTTGATCCATTAGGTGCTCTATGGAGGGAGGGTGTAAAGACATGCATGTTGCCTGCAGATGTGCATGTGGAGCAGCAGTGCTGAATCACCTGTCATCTTGTATGGCTGGGGTGCAAGGGGAAGCTATTTACATAAATTATTGGAGAGCAATAAATATTATTTCATGATACCACATCAAGATTAACTTAATCAAACTTGATATTAAGAGGCAGAATGATTTGCTCTTAGTCAAAGACACAATTAAAGAAGGTGCTTGAGAGCAAAGGAGAGAGTGCCTACTTAGGAAGATTTTTATCACACAATGGGTGATGGGTTGGGAAGCTTTATAACCAAGATCTTAACTCCTTTGTGGGTTTTGCAGCAACAGCTCTCCTAATTTTAGCAGCTGTTGCAGTTTCAGGAAGGGTAGCACAAACAACATGTAGTTTGTTTGGTTTTTATCCAGGAACAGAGATCTGACTTGGAGGGAGAGGTCTCTTAATCTTTTAAGTACCTCTTTCTCATTTCAAGGGTTTCTGGATTTTTTTTGCAAAGATTCTTTCAGCAAAATTCACCCAAAGTGAAGGCAAAACCATTAGTGCTTCCCAGGTGGACTGGGAGTCTGCCTGGCCTCAGTTAATGTTGCGAGTCAAGAGTGTGTCTTCTGCTGCCTGGAGTCTGTAGAGGTTGAATGTCATTTTTAACCTCCTCTTCTCACTGCCACTTTTCTCCTGGTCAGTAAATTCATATCCCTCAAATAAAACAATGTCACTTATTTGCTGGGAATGTGGATTCATTTACCATTTGGGTAGCTGGAAGTCGATGCCTTGAACGTCCCAATGTGTCCATAACATATAAAGTGTTTGTAGCTCTTCCTAAAGTCAACGTGTGCTCAAAGTGAGAACAGATCCCTAGTTTGTTTATTGCTTCTGGGGTTGGCTGCAAGTCAATTACTCTTGTACAACTGAATATTTTTATAGAAAAGTAAAAGCTAACCCATTTGGGCAGAAAAAAATGGGGGTAGGGACTTATCTAAGTCCTTGCTCCCTTTCCTTTCTGAGGAAGGCTGAGCTTTCCCTCATTGTTGCTGGTTGGTTGGTTGTTTTTTTTTTTAATCAAACCCAAAATTATCAGTTTTGGGGGAGCTTAAACTGAAAAATCTTTGACAAGTCTGGACTGGGCTCTCTTTGTGTGAAGTGCATCCTCCCCAGTTCCTAACAGCGTCGTCAATGCTGGCTGGAGAAGCTGGGGAAGGTTAAAGATTCGCTCAGCACATTCCAGGATTAGGCCCATTGTTTGAGTAATAACACTCAATCTCACCAGCCCATGTTTACCACAAAGTCTTTATTTTTATCTTACATCTTTCATGGAGAAAGACTAGATGCAAGAGCTTTATTTTTCTAGAGCTCTTTCCCTCTCCTTGCCTTCCTGGAGTTTACATGACCCACAGTGCAGGGCTATGTAGCTCCTCCCCCTGGGATTTCAGGTGATTGAGACCAAAATTTATTAAAATACTTAAAAATAAAAATATCTGTAGCATGATGATATTAATTCAATTCATCTGAAAGATGTGTAGCATTGGTTCTTCAGGAACTTTTGGTAGGATGCTCAGGCATTATCAATGTATCTATTCCTTGTTACAGTGTCTGAGTAACTCAAGCATCTGCTGCCCTCTCCCAGCAATGCACCCCTGACCACTTCTGACAGCTCCCACCCACTTGCATTTGTATAAGCACATTTGGAGTGGCTGGCTGTTGAAAGACCAGCCCTAGAGCTGCTTTGTATCTAGGGCAGTTATCTTTCTCTGGCTGCTTCATGTACCTGTTGATCACTGATTGGCAGTGAGGGCAGCATCTCCTTTTGAGGGTTCATTTAGGTCCAACTTTGCCAGGCCTAACTACTCATTTCAATTTTTATTTTTGAAATAACTATAGGTATTTGCATCCTTTTTCCCCATCCCCCAGGCGAAGGTGCCTGTAGGTACAGAGAGCTGTTATATGTTCCTGTAACAATATTCAAGATGCAGTACAGCTTCAGTAGGAAGGAGGTGGTCCTGAGACTCATGATGTCCATACGGCCTTGGCCAGGCAGTCCACCGATGTCACCTTGGAGGCTGAGAGCACAAGCAGATGTGTAGTGCCCTGCGTGCAGATATTAAAACACGGTGTATGTGCTGTATCTTGTTCCCCCCAGTCTTCATTATTTGAAGTGCTCTACACTGGGAGGGAGTAATCTCTTCTGTAGGGAAGATAAGGGAAAATAATTCTTGCACTGCTCGCTCCTGAACCCTCCTCTTTGGTGATGTAGTGCTTCCCAGGTCAGAGGTATGGAACACTTGCCTCTTGAGGACAGCTTGCAGAGGGGACAGAGCCAGACCTTTGTTTTGGGGAGGTCCTTCTCTTACAGAGCCTGTGCACTCTGCTTGGTGGCTGTACATCCTTGTCTTGGCTGGTGACCTATTTAAGCTTGTCTGTTAGAGCTTTAATGTTACACTAACACTGTCTTTATACTTCTAGAGCAGCCTTTAGCCCTGTAATTCTATGACTGGAAGCCATACCTCCTGTATTCCCACAATTTGGTAAGTAACCATGTTGCAGAATTGAAGCTTTCCATAGGCAGCTTCCTCTCTCATAGCAAAGGTCTCCCATAGTGATAGGTCAGCTACTTGAGACCTGCCACTATCTGCAGCTTCTGGACATGCTTGCTTCTGCCTGGTGCCTCAAAGAGGGGAGAGGTGGCACCTACGGGTTCTTTACTGAGGCTGAATGTCTTTGGGTCCTCTCCAGCATTTGGTTGTACTTGCTTTGCTCGGTTGGCTGCTGCCTGTGTCAGGAGAGATGTGATTTGAGCTTAGCCTATGTTGATGGAGAAGTTAGCAAGCAAGTGGCTCGATCACAGGGTTGGAGATGGTTTAATTATTACTTCACAGAATTGTAGGGGTTGGAAGGGACCTCCAGAGATAGAATCCAACCCCAATTAATCAAATTGCTTGATTAATCTGAAATGATAATCCTGTTAAGATTATATTCCCTTTTTATTGTGAGTAGCTTTAGCCATGTTAAAAAAAGAGGCAGTTGATTGTTTCCTTTGCACCTTAATGGTTTTAGTCTCAGGAACATCTGAGTAACCATTTTAATGAGAAGACTTCTGGTGAAACACGGGTAAGATCTTAAAGACTTTAATTGCTCCCATGAGAAGTCAGTCCAGGTTAAATAATAGAGCTCATCTTCTGCAGTGGGGTGCAGAGCCCTTGGGAGCCAGGGAGGGCTGGAGAAGCAGGTAGAGAAATTAAATGTGATGGGCATTGCTGGTGCAATATTGCCTAATGTTTCTGCTTCAGGATCGCTGTGGTAAGTGTTTTGTGGAGGCCTCAGTTGATAAGATCAGTGTGGGCATAGCAAGGTCTCCACTAAGGGAAGTCAAGAAGGGCAAATCAAAGCACCTTGCCTCTGGCTCAGCTTGCTTGAGCAGGGCTTACCTGTGGGTAAGGCATTTGTTGAAGACTTGGGCCTAACTCTTGGTTCTAGTTAAGGCTTGGTGACATCCAAACCAAAAAAAGGGTAAAGGGTGAGAGTCAGGAGGACAGAGTCAGGCTCTTCTCAGTGATGGCTAGTGATAGGACAAGGGGTAACGGGTGCAAGCTGGAGCAGAGGAAGTTCCATGTGAATGGAAGGAGGAACTCTTTCACTGTGAGGTGACTGAGCCCTGGGACAGGCTGCCCAGAGAGGTTGTGGAGTCTCCTTCTCTGGAGATGTTCAAACCCCTCCTGGATGCATCCTGTGGGATTTAATCTGGGTGATCCTGCTCTGTGGCAGGGGGGTTGGATTAGATGAGCTTTCGAGGTCCCTTCCAACTCCTAACATTCTGTGTGAGTCTGTGATCTGGAAGTTTTAATCCAAGGATACCTTAGGATACAGCTTATTCCATGAGAGGATTGTACAGATTCATTATGCTCGTGAAACAGGAGCCTCTTAAGCATATCAATAAGTTGAGTGTGTTATTACTACATGGACTTTGATTAAATCCCTTCATGTCAGATCTCCTCTTAAACATTTTCATCAAAAGCTTGTGGTGTTATTTTTTTTTAGGAGGGCTTATTTTGTTTGTTTGTTCCATGTTGATTTCTACTCAAAGTTTGAACAATCTGAGCAAGCTCTCTAGCTGCTTGGAAATGTTCAAAGCTTTTTCCAGGCTGATTTCTTTCACCAATAATATCGTAGTGAATTACAAACACAAGCTGGAGACAGTTTTGGCAAGCCTTAATTTTGCCTTTGGCAGCTCTGTAGGTCTCTGTCAGTGTAGTTGGGTTCAGCTGGCTCCCTGCAGGGCTGTGGGAATGATCTGGTGGGGTTTTTAAAAGAGAGAGTAGGGCAAACCCAAGTGAAAATGATTCTGTTGCTTTGTCTATGACTGGGCTGAAACTGGGAAGTGCTTGCTCGATGCTAAGGACAGGCGAACGTTAAGAATTTGATGTAATCCTAGACCTCAGGCATGAAACTGAGCTTGACCTTTCCTGTTGGGTGCTTTTGTGCAATCCTACTGGACATTTAGCAATGAGAAAGGAAGCAGAGGAAGGATATCGGTTCAACCATATGTCAATGCTGGGACGTGAAGTGACAGGGAGAGGAAGGGCTGAGACATGCACCGAGTCACCGGTTAAAATAAAAGCCTTTACAGGGGGGAGCTTGGGGGGGCTCAGGGGACTGATGCGTTTGCTGGAGGTGACCAGTTCAAATCCAGTTTGTGGACTTGGTAGTGACCAAAAATGATTGTTGTGGGGTGGCCAATCTGCTTCTGATGAGCTTTGCTCTCCTGTGGTCCTCCCCCACCTGATGGCTGGCTGTAAAAGCCTTTGCTGCATGTGGTCCTTGTTGGCAGATCAATGGAGGGGCTAACGACTTGGCTGAGGGGTGTCTTGTCCCTAAAAGCCAGCTCCGTAGGGAAGGCCAGGAGCCTATGGCAGGGCTGTGTGAGAAAGACGTGCTGAGAAAAATGGTGACTTGTGGGATTGATTTATTTAGTTTTAAACCAAAAAAAAAAACCCAACTTGAACTTCTTTCACCTCTTCCTTAAAAGAAATATAGGGATTTTAAGCTCTAAGATTTCCCCCTCACCTGCCCTGGGTAACTCTAGGTTTGGCCTGAAAGACCAATAATCTTCTGTGAAAAGTTTATTTAAGCATTTAAACAAAATGGTCTTTCATGGTGCTGCCATTGACACCTCCAGGAGCAAGGCTACCAATAACTGGAGTGAGATGGCATGCTTCTAAAGCCTCCTGAGATCCCTGGCTTGCTAGTGAAGGTCTCTGTCTAATAGCAGCCTGCTTGGATGATTTGGGGTGAGAAGCAGAGGTGAACCTGTGGGAAGCCCTCTTCTGTGATGGGCAGTGGGTGTGTATGCTGCAAGGGGTGATTTGTCCTGTGAGGGCTCCAAGACTTGTAATCACAGAATCACAAGGTTGGAACAGACCTTCAAGATTGTGTCCAACTGTTCCTGTCCTATGCTAAACCATATCCCTAAGTACCTCATCTACCCTTTTTTTAAACACATCCAGGGATGGTGACTCAATCCTCTCCCTGGGCAGCCTGTTCCAGGCCCTGACAACTTTCAGTGAAGAACTTTTCCCTAACATCTAATCTGACCCTGTCCTGGCACATCTTAGTGCCACTTCCCCTTGTCCTGTCACCTGGCTGAAGAGACCATCTCCCACCTCTCTGCAGCCTCCTTTCAGGTAATTGTAGGTGGTGATAAGGTCATTACCTTGTATAGAGTAACAAGTCTTCATGCTGGACAGGGCTTAGGTATCGCAGTAACAGACCAAAGCCAGTGCCAGGATGCATTTGGAATGGTCCCTGTGATGTCTGAGGCAGTTCTCATCCCTATATCCCTGGGCTGCAGTTTGGTTTCTCATTGGGCTTTCTCAGCCAAAACCAAGGCACAGTATCTGTGCCCAGTGTGAGCCTGGACACTTTTAATGACAGACAGCCCTAGCATGACATGATGTGCCTGGATGCTGCTGTGGGAGTCAGAGCAGAGCTGGGACTGACCCAGACCCCAGAAGCCTCCCTGGCCAGAAGATGCTGGGAGAGCTGGACACTATGGTTTCAACAGATTCTCAGTGTAAATTCCTTTTTAAAATTGGAGCCTCTGGGTTCATTTACTTCAGCCTCATACTTACTTTTAGAGGCTTTTCTTTAGCTGTGTGGCTCTGGCACTGAACTTGAGCTCATGAAATGTACCAAGAGCGTGACATTAGTTTTCTTTTCAGCAGCAGAGAAGCATGTCTGAAAATAGATGCCAAATTAAAAAGAATATTTCAGGGGCTCTCAATGCCAAATCAGACCTTTGGCCATTTATAGTATCTGTCTTTCTGGCAGAGACAGGCTTCTGATGCTTCATATCAAGATCTGGTGTTCAGTCAAGTAGGGCATAAGGAAATGTATTGTTTAAATGGAAGCAGAAAGATTAAAAAAAACCCAAACCAAAACACCCCAAGGGCTCCACAGACTTTTTTTTTACTACCCTCTCCTCCAAGAAAATACAGTCTCTGAGGTCTTGTAGGTCTCTGCCAGCAAACAGTTACTGGCCGTTTAAAGGGAACGGCTTCTATTCAATAGAGCTACAGTAAATGTGTGAAAGTTCACAAGTTCATATCTGGAAATATGGATATTCATATTCTGGAAACCAGAAGCAGCTTGATTTGAAAGGAAAACCTTCAGCTTTCAGCCATTTGTTAGAAAACTTTAACTTTATTTTGTTGGTTTAATAGCTGCCTGAGGTTCAGTGGGAGGCAGGATGCTGTGGCAGATCCTAGAGTGGCTTTATTTATTAATTTGCTTCTTTCCCCCAAGAGCTGCAGCTCTACCTTGCATTTCTCTTGCCTTCACTTCTGGGTAGAGCATCACCAGTGTGACGTGTGTGAGGCTGTCTCAGCTGAAGGATGCTCCAAGTAGCATGGGGACCAAGGCAGTGCTGCCTTGTATCCTGCTCACTGGAGGAGGGGGCTTGAGCAGTGCTGCTCCTCCCTGAGCCTTTTTAGCTCTGCAGTACCCTGTTGAGCTCCTCTCCCTCCGTTAATTTTTAGGTGGGGGGGTATACAGATCTGCTCACAAGACTCAGCAGACCCCCACCATGCCCAGTGTCTCTTGTGAGGCATTTCTTTGAGATGCTGTGTACTCAGGAAGATGTTCTTCAATGCCTTATTCCAAAGAGCTCTTTCCTTTTCAGAACTCAGCTTCAACACAGCATCTGATACTTTATATTGATGTTGCTGTGCTGGACAACAACCAGCCAGGAGTGGGATCTTTGGATGGGAGTGTGCAGTAGGATAAAAGGTGACTTGTAAGCACTGGGCTTTTGCTCTCTGAGGGTGGAAAGTTGTTACTGGTACTACTTGAGAGGAAAGAAATGGAAGGAAGCAGCAGTGCAGCGATGAGTCTGGGAGCTTGAGCTGCTGCCAGAAATGAGACCAAGTTTTCTCAGTAACTGGCCCGTTGAAGGAACCAGCCCTTATAGGAACTAGACACTGAGACCAGCATTTCCAGCTTCTGCCAGCAAAACCTGAGCTGCTTCGAAATTAAATCGGGGGTCCCCAGTGTTCATGTGCATGCACCCCCAAAGAAGAGCATCCCTGTTTTGGGGAGACCCCCTCCCCAAAGCAGCTACTGTGGGGAAGGCTTCTGGTTCCTGTGGGTCAGCCCCAGCATGGGGACAGGAGCAGAAAGGGTGGGTAGGACCCAGCAGTTCCTTTTTCTGACCGCTGCCGCAACAGAGACGAGGCAGGCACTCTCCCTTCCCAAATTTTCTCTTTCTAAATTCAGGTTGGAGTCACGTGGGAATTATTTTTAAATTCTTTATTATTATTTCTTCTTCTTCTTCTTTGAAACTGCCAGCAGAAGCAGGAGATGTCATGCAACTGGTGAAAGGTTTTTATAGATTTGCTTGGAGTTGCCTACGCTGCCCAAGAAAGGCTAGGATGCATTGTGCAGGGGCTTGGGCTTGAGTGCAAGGAGTTTGTGAGTCTTTACCAGGGATCTGTAAAGAGAGGACTGCTGGGGGTTGTCTGCCAGGACAGCTTCATCCTGAGCCAAGCTCTGCTGAAATGGTGAAGTGCTGGGCTTGCAACAAACGGGGCTTGTGTGGGTCTCCCTCTGGGAGGTTCCTGCTCAAGCATTCCAAATGGAATTTTTTTTTTTTTTAAATTTTTAAGGAGTTTGTATCTGGTGGTGCTGCTGCAATTTGCGCAGGGGTAGTTTTATCCAGTACAGTGAGCCAAAGAGATGCTTTAGGTTGCTTATCCCATCCTCCCTTCTCCTTCCCTTGCAGTGATGGGGGGAGAAAAATGGGGGTAAACTCAGTGGTGGGATCTTTGTCAGGAGGCACACTCATTTTTCCAGTCACCTCTGCTCTCTTTCTAAGCTTTTGGGATTTTCAGGCCAGCTCTGGCCATTGACTCTTGATAACCTCCCTGTGCCAGTGCTGCTCGTGGAGCCCCAGGGCTGTATCCCTAGCTATACAGCTGGGCTTCCTTAGGCCTCCAAAATAAACCACCCTAACCACCAGGGTTTAAAACTGCATGGATTAAAATTTGCCAACATGTCTTTTACCCTTCTGGGGGCTGAGTCACTGAAGTTGGGTGTGGGTGTCCCTGCACAGGTGTCCCCATGTAGGTCTAGCCCCTGGGTAGGAGGCAGATACAGAGGAGCAGTGATTGCCCAGCTTATCCAAACAGCTGACTTCTAGAGCTATTCAAGTCCAATCCTGTTATTTTTCATTGCCTCAAATGATTTCTTTAGCCAGAACATAAATACCAATGGCTCCCCAAGCCATTGGGGCTGCCCTGGGGCAGCTGGGCGATGCCCTGTGTGTTGCCCACACTGTGCAGCACCATTGAGCATCGAGCCGTGGCACAGCAGCACTAGTGCTCTGAGAAAGGAGAGAGGAGTCTCTGGCTGCCCAATGCTCCCCATACAGTCTTAAGCCACCAACTTGTGTTCCTCTGAAAGCAAGAAACCCAGCCCTGCTGCCTCTTCCTTTTTTTTAATTACAATTTTTACACAAATTAATGTAATTTTCTTTCATAACAGTACTTGCTGTTGAGCTCAATTTGGTGCAGCAGGCACTTTGTAACAAAGCCAGTGCTGACAGCATCCCTGCAGAGAGGGTGCTGTAAGGAGGAGTGGGGTGGGGACATGCCATGGAGGCACAGGGACATGCATGCACCCACTGGTGTCTGCTGCTGGTACCCTCCTGCCCTGTTGTGCTTGGTCTCCTTGGTACCACGGTGCTGCCCTTGCTGCTTGTCACCACCCTGATGATCTGCACCCAAGGTGCTTGAGCATCACCAGTGTGATGTGCATGGGGCTGTTCCAGTTGAAGGATGCTCCAAGTGGCATGGGGACCCAGGCAGTGCTGGCTGCTACCAGCCGTATCCTGCTTGCTGGAGGAGGGGATGTGAGCAGTGCTGCTCCTCCCTGAGCCTTTTTAGCTGCTGTACCCTTGCTGAGATGTGACAAGGTGATGCTGGTGTGGTCTGGGGATCTATTGATCACTGCCAGGCAAGGGCTGTGCAGGGAGGCTGGGGATTTGTTGCTTTGTGTGAGGTGGGTTAACTCATCCCATCCCAGGGCAGGATGCCTGGGCACCCTGAGTGACACCAATCAGAAACTCCCGTCGCTTCTGAGACAGCTGCTTTCCAAGCTGCCTCCAGAGGCTGTTGCACTGGGTGTAGTGACTGTTACACCAACCCTCAGGCGCTGCAGGAAGGCGTATGAACTGGGAAGGGGCCAGCACCTCCCAGGTCCTTCCTTTTTCTGCATAAAGCCCACGCCAGCTCAAGGCCATGGGTGCTGGCCAGAAAGGCCGCTTGCTGCATGGAGACAGATGTGGTTGTGGTTACACTGACATCCCATTGCTGGAAATTTCCATTGAGTGCCTACTTTTGCACATGGTCTGTGTCCAATGCTGCCAGCTTGCCCTTGGTTGGGGAAGCTGTGCACGGAAAGATGCTGCAAGGTCTCCTTGGTGGGAGAAAGACATTTTTATTGACCCCCTCCTGTGCTTGAGAATGTCCTAGGGATTGGGAGCAGATTTTTTGGAAGACAGAGAAATAAACTAGTTCTTGTGGCAAACAAGAAGTAACCTTGTTCTGATGAATGTGTGTTTTAAATGGATTAAAAAAACCCATCAGCTTTTAGAATGCGAGTCCTGTGCAAACCAGTGCTGGGGCATTAGGAAGGTACCCACCACTTTGAACTTGGGGGTGCGGGGAGGTGCTGTGTGTAGCTCTCCCACCAGCAGCCGGGCAAGGTGGGATGACTTCTGGGACCTTGAGGCTTTTTTGGGAGCTTATGGAACAGTCTGAGAGCTGTTGGGGTGAGGAGGGGCACAGACGGTGCTTCTGAGTGATGCTGAGCCAGGCAGTGAGTATACCCTTGATGTGCAATTCCAAGTGCCCCTGTAATGCCTTTTGGGAGCAGTTTTGCCTCGGGAGAGAGGACAAGTTGTACCTGTCCTGGATATTGTAGTGGGCAGTGCTCAGCTCTTTTGCTGCCTGAGCTCTGGCCCTGAATCCCAAACTGCCCTTCGAGGCTAAACTGGTGATGGATCGGTGTGTGCCAGGCTCTGCATCCTGCTCTCATCCTCATGTGAAAGCAGCAGGAAGGTCCCCATTGCTCTTTCTTTCCCCTTTCGTTTTCTTGGCTGCATTCTGAGGCTAGCAAAGCCTTTTTTTTGGGGGGTGTGCCCGAAAGCTGTTTTGGTGGTGCTGCTGGACAGCTGTTTCGCCTGCATCCTTGGATGCTTCCTTGGATATTTATTCCCCTTGATTTCACCTTTGGATTCAAAATAAATTCACTTTCGAGGTGTATGTAGAGAGTCAGAGAACTTGGATTTAACAGTACCCCACCAAAGTGCTCTGCAAAGGTGGGACCAGGAGCAGGGATGGGGGGGTGATGCTGATCCCAAACTCACCCACTCCTGTCCCGGGAAGTGGGATGGAGGAGAAGGCTGGTAGATAACTGCACGCGTCCCCCATCCTGAGTGGCCCTCCAGTGTCACTGTGAGACTCTGGGGAAACAGGGCTGCTGCAGAGGTGCAGGGTGGGACCCCACCCTTTGAACCTCTGTGTGTCTTTATCCAAATATTAAAAAAAACCCCTTAAAAATCTCACCCTCTGCCCTGAGGCTGGGTCAGATGCCCGAACCTGGCGTGATTAATGAACTTTGAAAATAACTTTTTTCTTTTTTTTTAAAAAAGAACCCGACAGCCCAGTCCCCAGGTTCATCTGTCTGAAGGAGTTTCACTTCTACCTCCCCGCTCTCGTTTCCCCTTTACCTCTCTGCTCGGTGCTTTTCCAGCCTGCCCTGCTCAGGGGCCCGCCGGGGTTAACGACAGCCTGATCAATAGCCGGCGGGCGGTGCCGATAGCAGTTCACCCTTAACAACTCCCACCCTGGAGAGGTGCAAACCCAATGGACAAAGGGATTAAAGTATTTAACAGGGAAGTATCGGCTCTTGCTGTGATAAATGGTTTACTTTTACTGGCCCGTATTTGGGGGGGACACCTCCCCACTCCAATATTTCACTGGTGTGCTGGGTTCTTAGGGTATTCCTGGGATGTTTTCAGTCGCATGTATGATTTTTTTTGCAGCTGTTTTCATCAGAAAAATTAAGGTGATTTTGATAACTTGGAAATGCACCGTTGGCAAAGCTCTGTGACACTCATGTTAGCAACATGCAAATCCCAAACGTGCTTTTTGCTTTGCTTCCCAGTTGGGCTTCACTGGGTTGTTGTTTCCACACACCCCCCTCCCCTAAATTCTTGTAGAAATGGGTTTAAGAAATGCTTAATTTCTTCATTTAAAACTGGCCAGCACAGAGCTTTTAAAAAGTTTTCCTGTGAATGAAGAATAAAATGCCAGTCGCTGAGGGGATGGGTGGGCGGGGGGGGGGGGGGGGTGGGTGGGTGGGATGGGATGATAGGAATTACTATTTTACTTCTAATGTGTTTGGATAAGGGAAGAGAAAACGGATATATCTGGCCAAAAATAAATCTGCTTTCTGGTTTTAATCACTGTGTTTCTCACTGGGGTGCATGATTGGAGGACTTGGGAAGAAATACCCCCCCCCCTTGTTAAGTAGCATCTCTGTGTCTGTGCTCTAGAGTAAGTGTGGTGTGTTGGATGTTGCACAGACCGGAGTTGTCACGATTCTGGGGTTAAACCAAAAAAAAAACCTCCCCCCCCACCCCCACCCCCTGTTCTCTGTCGGCATCCCAAGAACTCTGAGCAGCGCATAAAACCGAAGCTAGCACCCAAACAAAACAGAGAAAAAACCCACCCACCCCACATGGGAAGGCAAAACCCTATAGGCAAGGGGAGGAAAAACAAAAGCGATTAGTTAAAGTCCTGCCTCGCCGCTGTTTGTCTTGCAAAGAGGGAGGCTGATTTAAAGGAGGAAGGAGGGAGAAAAGGGGGGGAGGGAAGGAAAAAAAAAAATCGGTGGATTAATGTGAACTTTAATACTGAAGCAGTGTGTGTTTACTGCTGGTGACCACAAGACATAAATCTTGTGAGCACAATGTACAATGCGAGGCAGCCCCCAGGTTTTTTTTTTTTTTTTTTTGGGGGGGGTGGGGGTGGGGGGAGGTTTGGGTGGGTTTTTTTATTTTTTTCTCTCTCTCCAAGCTCAATTTGTGTGCAAGTGCGTGTTAAGTGCCGCTGAAAAATAGTGACCTTTAATAAAGGATCGTATCCTGAGACTATTTTCCCAGACACACAGTGACCTTTCAAACCAGACTGGGGTGAAGGGGGTGTGGGGTTTGGACTTTGAACCGGCCAGTTCCCGCTGCGTGCTTCTGTTTGCCAGGCTACTTTTTATTGTGTGGCCGGGGAGCGCTGGCTATGCAAAGCAGGCTGAGCTGCCAGCCTCAACCTTTGCAAATCAATTTGTCTGCGCCCGAGTGAAAGATGCTGCGGCGGGGACAAACTGCATCTCTTTGTGTCACCGGTGCTAGGGGTACTCCTGGTAAGCCTGCCCCCACCTCAGGGGTGGGGTGTAACACTTTTGAAAAAAAATAAAAAAATTTAGAAGTCTAACTTTAAAAATTCTTTAGGAGTTTTGTTTAAATTTTATTTGTGTTTTCTGCTCCTGTAACCCTGGAGAGATGGCCATGGGAAAGAAGCGGGGGGCGGGGCTCTCTCCAGCAGCCGTTCCCCAAAAACACTGGAGGACCCCAGCTGAGGCGGGTGGTGCTGGAAGGTCCCTCCAACTTTCCATCTTGCTGGAAGAGGCAAAAAAACCTGTGCGGCATCCTCTATGTAAATGCAAACAATTCCTAGGAGTTAAGCTTATTGATTTTTCCTCCAGCCTGCCCAGGTTCTACATTAATCAGTACCTAAAGATGCCAGGGAAAGAAAGAGGAACATAATTACTTCAGGTCCTCTAAATTCCAGCTTCTCCAGGTGGCCCCTCCCGAAGAAATGGAAATCCTGTGCCTTTGGTAAAGCTGGAGCAGTTCCTATGTAAGCAACTAATCATTCCCATGTTCTGCAAAAGGTGGGGAGCAAAGGATGAGGGTCTCTTTGTGGGGAGACGGGACCCCACCAGGACATCACTGGTGGTGGTCTCCCTTCTCCCCTTGGTTCCTTCAATGTTCTCCTTGAGGTAACCTGTGAAATCAGTGGTTGGGCTCCTTTTGCATTTCTCCTGGGGAGGTTTGGTCATCAAACTGATTTTGTTCTTGGTGTCCACGTGTATCTTGTGATCTGTTATTGTCAGAGCGGTACCGAGGAGAGTAGTTTTATCCTCTTGTGTTACAAGCAGCTTTCATCTTCCCTGGATGCTCTTTGATTGTGGTTCACCATGTTGCCTTGTACCTACGGAGTTACTGCTTGCCACAGAGGGCAGATTGCTGGTGGGCACCCTTGCTTGATCTGGGCTTTGACACCAAGGTTTGGGGGTTTTCTTTTTAATTTTTTACACAAATTTTGCTTTCTCTCTCATTTCCCTGAATGCTACGTTAATACCCTTGCCTGCTGGCATCATGGCAAGTGGTCCAGGGCCATGAGTGCATGGAGAAACTACTGTGGGGCGGGCAAAGATGAGGGGATGGAGTACATTGTTCCTCCTGTGGTCCCTGTCTTACGCCAGAGGGGTCCAAGAGGTACCCCTGTGCTGCTTTCAGGGCAGCTGCAGGGCTGTGAGCCCCCATCCTTGGACACAGAGAGGAGCAGGGATCTGGATTAGTTAGAATTTAAAGAGTTTGTGTTTTAGAAAGACTGTAAAATGAAAGAGGGGGGGAAAGAATTTACTATAGTTGAGATGGGAAGTAATTATGGTCTGGATAAAGATTTCAGCAGCGGCAGGGTCAAGGTGAGGATGGGCTTTGTCAGTGATCTGGAGGTGATGACAGGTGGATTTATGGGCAGAGATGGGAGAGGGAAAGAAAGCTTTGGTGTCAAGGATGGCTCCAAGGTCTCTGGCCTTGGGAGAAGGTCAGAGTCGAGGAGAGCACCAACAGAGCCAAAGGCACAGGGTGGTTTATATTTATTTCCAGTAACTGTAAATAATACAGGTTGGGGGGGGGGGGGGGAGGGGAGAATGTGTTGCTGTAATACCAAAGTGGGGAGAGCTTACAAGTTGTGATAGAAGGTGTAATGGGTTGTGGACAACCGTGAAGGGCTTCAGGTATGTGGCATGAAGAATTATAGAGGGGTATGGAACGTGAATATTTCGTCTTATTACCAAGGCTTTAGTCGGTGGGCTGGAGGCGAGCGGCCAGTTACCCACTGATGTGCCTCGTGTTTGCTGGGCTGGGCGATCTCTGCTCGTGGGCTGCCCTTGGCAGGAGGGACTGCAAGCTGTGGCTGATGCACCGCTGGGCCACTCTTGTTCTGCCTTTATTCCTCTCTGTATTGGGAGGCTTTGGGGTGGCACTGGGTTTTTGAACACTTACTCAGAGACCTTATTCATACAGAGAATTCATACTTTATTCATACCGAGTTTATTCATAGCATTCTGTCTTGTTAGCCCTCTGATTCAAGGCATACACAAGGCTATGAAAGGGGGGTTAGCAAGTGGATGTGTGCTCTGAATGCTAATAGCATCTGCTTTATTTTTATGTCCTTTCCGACGAGTATATGGTGGATCAGTGTGCCCAGGTCTCGTGCAGGAGTGGGTCATGGATGAATGGTAGCTTTGATTCAGCCCAGCCCTAAGGAACCAACCAGAAAGGCTGGTTGTGGGCAGGCAGTGTGGTGTTAGAGTTGGGATATGGTTTTTTTCCCCTTCCATCTGTAGGGAAAACATTTCCAGAAGTGAGGAAGAAAAGATTTAACTGGAACTTTTCATGAAAATCATTGACTTTTTGGTTTAAAAGTAAACCTAATAACAAAGCCTAGAAACTTCTGATTTCCACCTTCCCTTCTCTCTCCTCTGTGAGGGACTTGCCTTTCCTGTGATACATCTTAAAATGCTCTCCCACTGAGCCCCTGTGGACGACAGGAGTCACACTCGTGGTGGGCCATGATGAGGTGCAGAAAGGAGTCCAGGACTGCCTAGGAAAATTAAGTTACATAAGGGGAAAATGCAGAAGTTGAGATAAACAAGTGATGGATCCTGTGAGACCCAGTGGAAACCTGCAGTTTGTATGGCTCAGCTTGTGATGGATGGCTTGGGGTTTTTTCCCTAAGTATTTGTTTCTCTGTTGATGAAAACCAAGGACTACCAGGGAAAGTGGTCTTAGTGCTTTGAGCACTAGAAGGTATCACCTCCCTCCACTGAGGCAGCAGAAGACCTACCCATTTCCTGCAGCTGCATGAGGCAGGACGTGATGGCTGAAGGGCACTTGGGTTCTTTGTAGCTGTCTGCAGAGTTGGGTCTGTTGGATGTATCATGGGTTGGAGTGCACTGTTGTACCCAGCTGCTCCCAAGGGAGGTGCCTGATTTGGGTGGGATGGAGCTGTGCCTGGCAGAGCAGGCTCTGTTCAGAGATGCTGTTTCAGAAGCTGTATGATTTTTTTTTTTTACCAGCTTATTAGTAATTCCCCGATCCAGCCTCTTCTGTACTTTATAACACTGGAAGCATTGTTTGTGAGCCATACGTCTAAGCACATCATCCAATCCCTTAAGACTCACCTGAGGAAGGGTATGTGCAAACGCTGTAATTCTTGTCTAAACCGAAGCCTTGGTGTCTACCTGAGAATTTATCCAGCTATTGAGGAGCAGCTTCTGTCTCCTCATCATCAGGCCTGGCACTATCCTGGATGGGAGGGGGAAGTGTTTGGGTGGGTGCCACGCGATGGCCTTGTGGTAGGCGCTGTAGCTGGAAAGCTGCTGTTTCCATGTTTTCTGCATCTGTCGCCTTGTGTGCTCTTAGCCAAGATGGTTTTGGGGTAATCTTGCTTCTTTCCAGCTTTAGTAAATGAAGCAATATTTGGATAAGTGGAATAAACAGTTTCCTGGCAGTGGGGATTTGCAGGAGCTGGAAGAGCTCCTGATGCAGAGATCCTTCCGTACAGTCTGGCTGCTGCACCCAGGTGGGATGGGCACGCAAAGGAAAGATGGTTTTAATGGGTGTATGGGGCTTAATTTCTCCAGCTAAACAGAATATATTCATTTAAAGGTTGGTGGGAAGAGATGACAAGTGTCCTTGATACTGAAAAGCAAGCAGTTGGTACCCATTTCACGTGGGAACTTGCTCAAGGGTGTCTCATCTCGGTGGATATTTGGGTTTCTCTCATGATGCCAGCAGCACCACTGAGGTCCCCTGAACACATTTCCTTGCTTGGGAGGGGATGTTTCTACAAACATTTCAAAATAGTCTACCTGTACCATTGTTTTCTTTTCAAAGGTCCACCTAGATGTCTTTCTACATCCTCTGGCTGCTGTTGAATATGCTTCTTGTCTCCCTGGAAAGCTTTCTCTGTGTGTTTGTGTGTGTGTGCACACACACAAAAGTGTTCTTGGCTATCAATTTGCTTGGTTAAGCATGAACCACACAGTGAGTGTCCTTCCCAAGTCTGCTTTTCTCTCCTTTTTGATCTAGATGAAGACATCTGTTGATTGTGGAGAAGCTGCCTTGCTATCTAAATAATTGCAAATTTTTTTGAAGTCCCCCAAATCGTTGGAACTAACCATCTAGGATAACTTTGAGCACTTTTAAAAGGAGGTCTTTATTTTTATTTCTTTCTGGAAGGATTTGAAGAATTTGAATTTGGTGCTGTGCTGGCCCAGAGTCAGGGTGAATTGACACCCCCACAGACCCCCCTCCCAGAAGAGAAGCTTTCTTCATTCTCATAGGGTTAGTCATGGGTGCTGAGGATTGAAACTCTCTGGGTTTTGCCCATTACCACCTGGCTGGAGATCTGATTTGTGCACCCACCGGAGCATCTCACACTTTCTGCTCGGGCTGTGTGGACCTTGGTAGCTGTCAGTCTCACCAGGGTGATGGTTTCAAGTCTGTAGGGTGAGAAACAGCAGCATTTTCACTCTTAAACTTCCCCCTGTCCACACTTGACCGCCTCTGCAGGTGTGTCCTCCAGCTGTGAAATGGACTTGAACATCACCCATGGTGTGAAAGATGACAGTGAGACAAGGTTTGGGGTGGGAGGGGGGCACAGCAGAGGGGGTGAGCAGACTCTGCTCCTTCCTCCCCATACCCCCTTATCAGTCTGCCCTCATCCTCCTCTTCCCCACTGTGGCAGCAGATCTGTGCTCTTTGCAAGCACGGTCCACTCTCCTATCTCTCATCCCAGTGAAATCCATTTTCCCTAGATATATTTCAATGTGTTTGACAACTCCCCCAACCCAAAGCCAGGAGGAAAGGGTGTGCTGGCTGGGCAGAGGCTTGATGCCTTAAAAGCCCAGCTACATCAATTAACTCTGTGTGGAATGAAGCTCAGGAGGTCTCTTCACTCTTTTTTGTTTATTTTTTTTAAAGGAGTTGTGTTGAGCACCCCTTTTCCTCTCAACTTGGTCCTTGGGGGAATACAAGGAGTTAATGTCAGTATTTATAGAAACAAGCCAAGCTAATAACCACTGTGAAGCTGAGGGGGGTTGGGGGTGAGGGAATGGCTGGGAGGTTATCAGCAAACTTAAGAATGAAAAAAAAAAAAAAGCAAACCCAGGTTTCTTTGTTTTTTAAGAATTAAAGGGCCCTCATACCTCTCCCCTCATCCCAAATTGTGGGCCCATTGCTGCTGTTGGTACAGAAATGAGAGGTATTACAGGAGAGCCATTGTGTTACTGGGGGTTGGTCGGTGATGGTGGGGGGGGAAATGTCTGTCTGTTGCTTTTTTTTTTTCCTGCTTTCTCTCTCAAACTTCCTGGTTGGTCAGGCTGGGGCTGACAAAGGGGAACCAGTCCTGTCCAGACACATTGCAGACTTCTGGCAAAATAGCCCCAGCTCACGAAAATTTACACACTTCCTGGCACCCAGCCAGACGGCACTTGCAGGACTTGGCATGGCTTTTCCTTCTCTCAGAAAAATGGCTTTTCTTCCCACCCCCCCTTCTTTTTTCAGTAGCCAGGGGGATGGCAAACTTCTGTGCGCTGGGTCAGGACTGTGCAAAGGAATCAAAATTTGTGTATGGGGAGTGGAGATGATGAAGGGCCTTGGAGCATCTCCCCTGGGAGGAAAGGCTGAGTGAGCTGGGACTGTTCAGCCTGGAGAAAAGAAGAGGGGAGCTGATCAATGGTTATCAATATCCAAAGTGTGGGACATGGGGGAAATGGCCAGCCTCTTTTCACTGATCTGTGGGGACAGGACAAGGGGCAATGGCTGCAAGTTGGAACACAGGGAGTTCCACACCAATATGCAGAAGAACTTTTCCCCAGTGAGGGTGAGGGAGCCCTGGGGCAGGCTGTCCAGGGGGTGTGGAGTCTCCTCTGGAGATATTCAAGACCCATCTGGATGCCAACCTGTGTAACCTGTCCTAGGGACCCTGCTTTGGCAGGGGGGTTGGACTCAATCTCTAGAGGTCCCTTCCAACCCCTACAATCCTTTGATTCTTTTGGCTTAGAAGCATTGCAGCTTGCCCTCATCCTTGATCCCACTGGGTGCAGGCTGGTTGCTGCACACCTCCATGTGAAGGACTATCTGATGGCCGTGGTGATGCTCAGCACTCACCCCCTGCATCTTTTAAGTTGCTAAAAATGTTCAGATAGGCAAGAGGGGATGTGTGTAAGTGGTGCCTCAGCCTGGAAATAAGGGGTTTGGGGAAAAAAATGGGTCACTTCTTGCAATTTATGCTCCCTCCCTGGCTGTGGGTTTCTAGCCTGTTCCAACACCTCATCTCCATTTCTCCACAAAGGGATTGAAACCAGCCTCCCGCCAGCCAGCAAACCCTGTGTCACTTCCTTCCCTCTACCAGCCTCACTCTTTCCATGGAGCAGGCTTTCAAATGAATGTTTTTGGTTCATGAAAGGTAGTTTTGAAAACACTTTCAGTTCTGTGTTTAGAAAAAAAAAAAAGCAGCAAACTCACCTGGGCTTGGTGGTGCAGCCTCAAAATGAGTGATATTCTCATTTGGGGCAGAAGGGCTAATAAGATTTCTGTTTAAATACTCATATTGGATTTTGATGGCTTTCCTCTGCATGGGGCACCCTCCCACAACTTCACCCCTTTGCCTCAATGTTGCTGAGATCCATTGGAAACTGGCCCAGGGTATGTTCTGGCCTCAGTCATCTGTGGGTGATCCTCCTGTGTCAGGCTAGGGATATCGTACCCACCCCTCTCTTGACACACACATACTTCATGGCATAGAGTTGATGATAATGTGCAAGTGCCTGTGGTATCAACCAAAGGCAGGGAGAAGGGAAGCTGAAAACATTTGGTCCATTGTGGGATTTGGGTGGCTGGAGTCTGGTCGTTCAACGTGCTCGGGGCAGGAAGGGGAACCATGGGTTTCTGTTAAAAATTTCAAAGCACAGAAGCAGTTCCGGCCCTTGGCCTTGATGGTATTGGGGCTCTGGTTCTGCTGGAGTGGTGGAGGGTGATTGCACCCAAACACAAGCCTTGCAAACTCCCCAAGGAAGTAGTGTGAAGGAAACCAGTTTGGGATTTCAGGTGGAGAGGGCAAGACTCATTCCTGTCTGGGAAGTAGAGAGTGATACATGCAGTCAAAACAGTAGAGGACACTGTATGTAGGTGGCACGTAATTGCCCAGGAATCCAGTCAGGATTAAGCCCATCTCCCTTATGAAATATGAACACACAGGGTCTTTCACACACACACACACACACACACACACACACACACACACACCCACCCTGTCTCTACTGATTGTGTGGCTGGGGCTCCAGGTTTCCACTTTCTAAGATGCAGCATAGACTTTGTGCTAAGAGCAGAGTTATGTTTGCTTCCCTCTTGTGTCCTCAGAAATCATTCTTCTAAGGGAAGGACCAAGAGCTTTGACCATTTTAATCTGACCTAAAGGTCAGAACATGATTTTCACTGAACCAGGGTTTTTGTGGTGGCGAAGACTTATCGAACATACATGTTTGACTTACTCATCTGCACATCATGACATGGGAGAGAGATACTGTGCTCCTGCACATGTTCTTCATGTGATCACCTGGGTGAGAAGTTCTTTCATTAAATCCTAACTTCTTCCAGACCACAGTGCCGCTGATGCGCAAACACACGTGTGGCAGAGGCACAGTGACTGCAGCTGCATCACTGTTCATGTTATGACTCTTTGATCAGTGATGGTCTGACTCTGCAGTGCCTCACTATCTCTTGCTAAGGGCATGGGGGTTTATTCCCATGGGTGGTTGCATCTCACATTTGGGTGCCACTGAATGAGCTATCTGTGCAGATATGGATGCAGAAGGTACTAAGGTTTCCTGGTTTTTTATCCTCAACTGAAGGGCAGGGGAACACAAACCTTTTTGACTTTGGGTGGTGATGGTGGTGCTCCTTGTCTTGTGAAGGAGCAGCGATGAGTGTTCCCCAGTGCTAGCCAGATGCCCCCTCCACTTCCCTAGATACACCCTCAGCAAGCAAACAAACAGCCGAGAAGGAAAACCCACAGAGGGAGCTGCTCTCTCAGATTTGGGTGGACAAAGGTGGGGAAGATGAAACTTACACAAGAAGAGACAAATTTTTTTAAAGAGTTCATTTGTTTTTTTCAGCCTACAACCTTGTTTCCTCTATGTATGCCTGTGTGTTCACAGACTTGTGTGAATGTTTACATGTGCTTCTCCCTCTTGTCCTGAAGAATGCTAGATGCTTGCACAGCAGTGGCCAGAGCAATTAGATCGTGGCATGAGGTACTTGGCAATGCCCATGCTGTAGAGCAGTCGTGCACCTCAGTGAGACTCCTCAGGTGCCTGGGGGTGTGCTATTGCAAGGACCTGCTTGTCCATTGGATGGACTCCATGCTTTGCTGTAAACCTGTTCTAGCACCAGAGATGGCTGTAATGCTTGGGCAAGATGTCGTACTGTTCATCTGCTAGTTTCAGATCCAAATGAGGTCTTGGGCAGCTGGTGTGCAGTCCATTTAAATTCATCAGACATGTCAGTGTCACGCAGCACTCTGAGAGGAACTTGGGTGAGCTTGCCCAAGTCTACAATGGCACTAGGGAGTTGAGATTGAGAGGTAACTGCTAGCTTACTCTCGGGGTGCCTGTGTCCACCTTTACATGAAATGTGGAAGAAAACCTCTATGTTGAGGTGAGAGCATGAGTGGAGAAGAAAAGGTGGCAGAGGTGCACCCTATAATGACCACCAGGTTCCAAATTTGCTGGAGCATCCTCCGTAAGGGTGGTTGATAGACCAGAAGCTGGTGGGTCTGTTCCCACCTTGCCACACTGATCAGACAGCCAGTGCAGCAAGATGGGAACAGCCCTGTGCTGTGCCTCAAAACTGGGGTCCCTGGGTGCAGATACTAATGGACTAGCTGCACTTGTTTTTTAGTTTGGCTTCTGAGCTTCAAGCTGAGGATTTTCTGTATGTCTGGAAGTCAGTTGGGAAAGGCATGGCAAAGGCAAGGCATCTGTATTTCATGTGTTGGAAGTCTCTTGGGGCAGGAGTGTGGGGATGGAGGTGTGTGTTGTGGGGGCTGAACTGAAACGCTGGAAGAAATTGCATCAGATTTGGATAGGTCTCTGTGCTGCTTATGATGCCTTCTCCTTGCCAGTCTCCCTCAGCATGTGCTAAGCAAGGCTGAGCTTTGAGTTTTACGAGGAAGACGTCTGTCCCACATGTACAAATGTCTAATTAGGCCTGCCACAGCAGAGGCATTTCCCTGACACTTAGGCCACTGCCATTCAGTCCTTGGGAGCACGTAGTCTGGTGGGAGGCACCACAAACAATGTCAGAAACAACATAAAATTCTCCATTAGCTGCGACCCCCAGAAAAGAAAAAACAACAAACCAACACCCAACCCTCACACTACTTTTATTAGGCACACTAAAAGTGAAAGCAGAAGGGTGGGGCTGCGTTTGTTGATCTTTGCTTGTAGAAGGACATAAAATGGCTCATTTAAATTCTTAAGAACCGCATAGGAGGCAGGAGACACAATGAGGATCTGGGAGAAGAAAAGCCATCAGCTGAACAAACTCATGGAGTGGCAATCAAAGGGGAGTTATACGGAGCCTACTGGGAAGTGCTTTAGAGGAGGTTCCAGCTAGGCGTAGCAAGGGCCCTGTCAAGGGGTGTTTTTGATAAATTATCAAGCAAAAGAAGCACAAAGGGATGTGTAGCCAAAGGGAGAAACAGGTCTAAGTTGTTCCTAAACAGTCTGTGCTCCAAATCTGTGCTGCAGTGGCTGTGTCTTCTCTGTGGGGAAAGCTGTCAGAATCAAGGGTAACTCTCCAGCCCCACTTCAGTAACCAACTCTGCTACCCCTGGCGTGTGTGGAGTGTATGGTCCATGTTTGGAGTGACCTCTGCAAGTTTTGCTCCAGAGGTTCAGTTCTCCAAGAAAGAGGATGCGGCGGGAGCATGTTGGAGGGGATGAGGAACCAACCTGCAGAAACGGGTACTATGTCCTAATCCCCAGCAGCATCTCCACTGGCCTGGGTTGATAGGTGCTGAGAAGGTGCAAGCTGCCATACACTGAAGCATCACTGAGCACGGTTCCAAACAGTGAGGTGACAATAAAACTTAAAAAAAGAAAACTTAAAACAACCCCCCCCACAACCCACCCCTAAGTAATTGTGGGGTGTGTTGTCTTTAAAGCACTGTGCAAGCATTAATTAAGCTCCACAACGCTGCTGCGTGGCGGAACAGTAACCTTTGTCAGGGTTGCTTCTGCAGGTGAACTACTCTGGATATAGGGTTTTTTTTTTATTATTATCAAAAGTGAAATTAAGCCTAATTTCTGATAAACAGGAAACTAAGTTAAAGAGACAGGGGGAACAAAGACTGCAAAGTCAAAAACAACTAGTGCTAACCCACAAAATAGGGAAATAGGTAGCAATAAGAGACCAAAAAAAAACCTCTTAGCAAGCAGAAATGTCCTGAGCTGCAGAAATGTGTTTGATTTTAACCAAAAGGCTAATTTTTTCACCAGTCCAGCTGGCTTTGGTAGAAGTTATGCTGTGGAGAAATTTGACCTTAAGGAAAACTTCTTCGTGGCAGGGGAAGACTTAAAGAGGGGAGATAGTATCTATCCACATCCCTGGTGGAGCTTGTTAATGGAGATTTGTGTTTTGGGATGAGAGTGCTGCCTCTCTGAGGTGCTAAGCTTTGGGTCCATCAAGAATCAAAGCCTTTTGGGGCTGTTGCTGTATT
Source organism: Laterallus jamaicensis coturniculus (assembly GCA_022605575.1). Lineage (NCBI taxonomy): Eukaryota > Metazoa > Chordata > Aves > Gruiformes > Rallidae > Laterallus > Laterallus jamaicensis. The sequence continues at coordinate 15,512,694 of JAKCOX010000001.1, read as the reverse complement.
TTGATGTCAACCATTGCACTCAGTTCTGCTAAGAAAAGCCTTGGTGGCAAAATTCTACCACAGTCTTGGTCTAGAAAAGCTGATCAGTATTTGACCAGGTGCAAACTTATCTTGCCTCCACTTCAGGCCTTGCTTTTCAGCTCTCCTTTCATGAATTTATCTGTAGCTGAAAGCTCTGTGGCTTCAGAAGCATGGAAGCAGCCCTACCCATGAGCAGAGGGCAAATGGAGAATTGCAGCAATTATTTTAATTTTTTAATTTTTTAAATCCTTTGGAGCTGAAATGCTGGGAGGGCCCTGATGGGAACTATGACACAGCCTTAAATGATGGGTAATAGTGCGAATCCACTGTGGTTATAATTGATGTTTTCTTTTACTACAGACCCAGTGTGTAACCTGTTGCCTTTGCTTTTCCTTTCTCCTGCAGCTCTCTTGAGTTTTGTCCATTTTTCTCAGCAAACAGGGATGTTCAGGAGAGAAACCCCCCCCCCCACAACAATCCAAACCAAAACTCTTGTTGCGGGAGATAAAACTTTCTGGCTCTGCTAGCTCTGGGGTACAGCTAGAAATGGGAACTGGGTGTGTTCAAAAAAACCAACCCCCAACAAACCCCCAAACCAAAAACATACCCGCAGAGAGGACTGAAGAGAAGATTCTTTATTCTTGCTGTTTGCCTCACTCTGTCAGGTTTTAGTAGGTTTAAAAGTGATCTCCCTCTGGTAAAACCTCCCACCTGGTTGAAACAGAGCTCCTGAAGAGTGCTGAAGCTTTGGGGTGTTTTGGCCTTGTTGCCTTTGATCCCCTGCATGAGATGGTCCTGAAACATGGAAAAAATGTAAACTAATGGGGAGAAAAGCCCCCCAGTCTCTGGTTTTTGGGTATTGATTTTCCATTTCAGCTGGATTGGTGTGCTCAGAGCTAGGAATGACCTGTGCTCTGGCACAGCTTTAGCTGGCTTGCAAATACAGTGTGGCTTCGAGGTCCAGCTTTTCTCTAGTCCTATTTAAACTGAAGCACAAGTCATACCCCTGCACCTCTACTTGTCTGACATCTTCGCTTCTCAATGCATCCATGACTGCATCCAGCAGCTGGGTGTAAGGTCATGGGCTGGCAGAGCTCGGGTCCCTGTCGTGGGTTGGATATTTTTGTGATGCCATGGGGATTGCTCAGGTGTAACAACTGGTTTTTTGGGCTAAAATCACTCCTCGTGGTGTTATTTGTGAATGGCTGTTTAAAGGGATTGCAGGTGGCAGGGATGTGATTTATCTGGGCATCCAGGGTTAATTAAGGGACCGTGAGGTCCTGGTGCTGCATTGCAGCTGGCGGTGCACTGCAGGTTTGCCCAAAAAAGCTGGACCATGTGGTCCTGCTGGGATGGGGGGTACCCATGGGCCACAGGCATATACACTTGGATGACTACTTTTCCTTTGTGCTTGACCACTTGCTGGTCTTTGAAGACACTCCACATTGTTGTTGGCTTTTCTTCTTTTGGGGCAGAGCCTTTGGGAGCAGCAGGAGAGTTTCTTCCCTGCCTTTATCCTGTGGATTAAGAGTCAATCTTGGGGTCAAAGTTGCTCTCTGGGGGCTGGACAACAGTAGGTTTAGCTTAATTTCAGCAGGAGGGGATTGCCTGTTTGTTGGATTGGCAAAGGGGCAGCGTGTACATCCATGAGGCAGATGAACTGTTTGCAGGCACAGCCCTGCTCTGCATCACTCTCCGCAGCAAACGCCTCTAAGAGCCCGGTGCCTGTGGATTTACAGATTCAAGTGTGTGCTTGGCTCAAGAATTCATTTGCCTGTATTCAGAAAATAACTTGTTGGGGTTTTTTAAAAAAATATAATTGCTAGAAGTTGAGTGCAGGGATGTCATCAGCAAAATCAAAACATGATCATTCCCAAACGGAATATTGGAAAACTTGCTTTGATTTAACTGAATGTATGAACTTTTGCAATGAACAGCAGTTTAAAGGAGGGGTTTTTTTCCCTCTCCTCTGTTTCTTAGAACCTTTTGGAAAATCTGCTTCCCTTTTCACATGAAACTATTTTATTGTGACTTCCTGGAAGTGTTCAAACGATGCAAAGTCTAAAAATTATGAGCACACCTCTCCTCACACTCCTTCCTCCTTCCTTCCCTCTTCTCCCACTCCCTTGGGTTTATTTTGTAAATAAGTGGCACTAAGGTTCCTGAGATGCAAACAAATCACAAATGTTGCTTCCACCAGTGCCACTCAAACTGCGTTTTAAACTATACTTGTTCCTACCAGCCTCAGTTATTTGCAATCGCAGTGAGAGAAAGCTGGACTATGAAGCTCTTTGTCCTGCTTGTGCAAGTAGTGACCCTTTTTTGGGGAGCACACTGCCATGTCCAGGTGTCTTCCAACTTTCCTGTACATCTGAAAGCACGTCTCAAACTCCAAATTCAGGAGGAGGATGGGGACTGAGGACTGGTTTTCAAATGTTTCTTCTGCTTGAGTATTTTTGATCTACTAAAGGAAGCATTCCCATCTCTCAGATACTTTGATGCTATCCAGGCTGGCAGGAGTGGTACCATGCCCTCATCCTTGGAGAACTGCAACTGCTCTGGGTTGCAACATCTCACATCTGGGCATGTAAGCCAAATTCAGCTGGTGCATGGCAAGGGTGTAAAATGTCAGCCATCAGGCTAAAGCTGCTTTGATAAATTAGCCCTGGAAAGCTGACAGTCATATTCTTAGGTTATTCTGGGGTTGAACGCTGACCCAGGTAATTAATCCTATTGCCTCTGGTGGGTCTCACTGGGTGAGTGTTTATCCATGTCAAGGAGGCAATAAATTCTGATGATTTTTTTTTTTTCCTTTAATTAATTCCCACTGATTTTCGTACTGGTGCAATAATGTCACTGAGTTCAGAGGAGTGACTCCTGATTTCAGTGGGTGTAACCAGCCTCAGAGCAGCATCACTGGTTCTGACCAGGCATGTCTGCTCAAATTTTCTGAGCAAGCAACTTGTTGGAATTCCTGCAAAGTCTTTTGAAACCAGTTGGTTACCCAGCCCCAGGGGTGCTGGCTATCTCCTACGGGTCCTGTGTATTGACGCTGCTATGGTGCACAGTCCTAGGGAGGGGTAGCAGGGCCAGACCCTGAAGAGCAGATCCAGGGATGGCCCTTTAGGCTTTCACACTGTTAATGCTCTAGAAAGCTCTACTAGAGCTACGGCTGCACTGAAATATCCAGGTCTCTGCTGCCTTATGAGCTGGTGCAGTTATGGGTGGATACTTCTATGTGGATCAGAATGAGCTGCTTAAAAGTGACTTTGGGTATGTTTGGTAGACAGTCACACAGCTCCATTTAAAAACATGGGCTTTTCGACTGTTTTAAGCCCTCATTCCTTTTCCTTTATTGTCTCAATTCTAGTTTATCTCCCTGGCCTAATTTGTTCTTGGTCCAAATGTCCCCATAAAGCAGTTCTTTGGCAGTATCTTTAAGAGCATAGGCTTTGAGGATGAAGAGCATCCCTGCGCAACGACAGGGTGGAGACAGGGAGGTGGGGTTAGAAATGGTTTTGCTGAGAGCTGCCATTTAAAAAAAAAAACAACAAACAAACAGGGCAAACATTTGGCTTTTTCTATGGTGGCAAAGTAGATTTCATTTCAGTGTTTGCAGGGAAGTGTGCTTTCTTCCCAGGTGCAAGTCCTTCTGGGCCAGGTGCTCGCATGTGGGAAGGGCTGTTGCCTTATGTGAACCTCGTGGCTGGTCCAGGTTTTTTCTCTGCTAGTGCAAGACCATTCTCTGTGTCAGTGGAGCAAAACCCATGTAGCAGTTGGGTTTTCATTGATGTTTGAAGATCTTGTGTGTCAGAGGCAACCTGGTGGTATCACTTGTCCTCAGCTGCTGGAGATATTAGCTAGTTCTGGGTGATGCTGTGGGTAATCTGAGCTGGGAAAGCCGTGCACAGGATCAGGCCCTACCTGTGATTAAGAGCGTTTGTTGGGAAGCTCGTATTTGAAAGTTTACGGATGGGGATCCCTGAAGAGTGAAAATTTTACCTGCTGAAACCCATCAGTGAGTTAATTATTAGAAATCACTTATCTTCTAGTGGCACTATTAAGCTGCAGCTCGAGCGACGAGTGCGATAAAACCGGAGAGACATGAAAAGGTCCATGAAAAGGTCTGCCAGGGAAGGGGACAAAGGGAAACCTGTGGATGGAGGTGTGGTTTTGTCTAAACATTGAACTCATTTACTGCCTCTGCAGGTACCGAAGGGCAGGAGCTCGGAGGTGGTGGAGTCAGTTACCTTGTCAGTCGTAAAGGCGCAATTATCGCCCCTTATTTGACCGGAGACTGTAAAAGGAGACTCGATGCTGGTATTTACTGTATTTTTTCTCCTCCTCTATTAAAAGGATGGCCAATTTTGAATTATGATAATAGCTGCGCTCTGAGTTTAGGACTCGCCTCCCTGAAATTTTCAGGACCACTAATTTGTGGTTACTCCAGTGCTAGAATGGACTCGGTGGTGGTGGCCTTTAGACTGACAATGCAGTAAAAGTTTAAAGCTGCAACTGCTTTGGAGCCAAAGAAAGAGAGAAGATTGAAACCTAAAGGTTAGCGTGAAATGCACTTTACTGTTATCTATGAGAACAAATGAGTTAAAAAAATTTCAAATACCAGAATACCCTACAGGGAGGAGATATAACTATTAAAGGGCTGTTATAGCTGCAATAAATGTAGGAACAATAAAAATAAATTGATGAAGTAAATGTCAGCGCTGTTCCCCTGAGCTGCCCCCACACCTTTGTCCAAAAGTAGAACATCTCCAATTACAGAGGGTGGAATCAGCCTTCAATGACAATATGACAAGGACAGAACAGAGAGCAGTGGCACAGGGAACACAATTATGCACAGCCTTGAAAAATTGTATCATAGTACAATGTATGGAAGAAATCAATTAATGATGCAGGGCCTCCACTTCTGTCTAATAATCCTGTAAGAGAAGGATGTACCCTCACCCCTCGCCAAGAAAGGGAAAAGGAAACAACAAGGAGGAAAAGGGATGACCCCCAAGTGAAAGTCTGCATAATACCATGGGTCAATGTTTGCACACTTCACAGTACATGGCTGTTCCTACAGACCTGTTGTTGGGTGTTTTTTTTTTTAAATCATAGCTTTTAAGAAAGCATGTAACTGACACCCACCCCCTTCCCCCCCATTGCTGGTTAAATAGCCCTTTTAAATTTAAAAAAAAAAAAAAGGGAAAGATTTATTTGGTGAAAAGGCCAAAGACAAGAAAACCGCTCAGCTCAGATCCAGAGCTGGGAGCTGAAAGGGAAATGCAAAATTTTAGGAGTAAACAGAGTAGATGGTGGAAGACGATTTATCTTGTGCAATTTACAACAGGTGCTAAACATTACGAAAACCAGAGCTATTAAGCAATCAAATTAAGCTATAATTAACAGAAGAAAACTGTGCAGGAATTCTAATTAATACATATCTGTGCACATCCGTGATCCCCTCTGACAGCTTGGATTTTCAAACCCCTGCCACTTCCTGAGAGCAACCAAAGGGTTAACGCTCTGGGGATCAGGGAGGACAGGATGTTGTGGGTGTCTCAGGAGGTTCCCCCAAACAGCCTCCAAGCACTTTAATCTGGGAGATGTTGTTCTTAGGCAGCAGGGAGCCTAAGCCCTTTTTCTTTGAAGATCTGTTTGAGCGAAGCCAGTAGAAAGCTGGGGTGCATCTTCCTGTCTATGTTTGTCCTTATGATTGTTCTCCCATCCCTATGAGGTGTCGATTCTTGCTCACCCTCTATTTCTGAGTAAGACCTGTTTCTCCAGGTCACTGTCAGAGACAGATAGTTGACAGTGGTTGTGCCTGGATGGAGATGCTATGGTAGATGCACCTGAAGATAAGAGAGAACCAATGACCAAGATTCTCATATGAGCTTTAATTCCTGCTTTGACAAGGACCTGATACGGTCTTGAACAAGGTGCTGGATAAAATGTGGGTGTCCTGGGTACTCAGAGTGATTTAATGACTCTGTGAGACAACTGGGACAAATTTGCTTGGATTTGGTTGAAAGTGGAGATCAGCACCCCTGTCTATAAGCTTCCCAAATGGAAATAGTGATATTTCCCTACCTCATGGTAGCATTGTGAAGATCAACTGGTTAATGACTACATGGCACTTTGAAGTGCTATCGTTATAGTACTATGGTTGCTCTTAGGGAGGGTTTGTTGTTTTTATGAAATTAATTGTAAATCCAATAGAAAATCAGCTCCTAAAATTCTGGTGAGATAATTATTGTGAAGATGGTATTACTATAGTGCTTTTCAGATGATTCACTACTTTAATTATTACTTTCTAATTCTATGCAAATGTAATGTAAAAACCCTCTAACTTTCTCACGAGTTGGTTGCGTTGACCCCCTCAAATATGTCTCCAGCTCCCATGATACGCTCCTCAGGTGGATCACTCTGGCTGGTGGCAGAGCTTCCTGAGAAAACATCTTTCACTGGTGGTTGATAACCTATTTCTGCAGGTTTACTGGTTTTTTTTTTTTTGTGCTTGGGGTTGCAGGTCCTGCTGTTGGTCATTGGTTCTCAGAATCGTAGGGGTTGGAAGGGACCTCAAGAGGTTGAGTCCAACTCCTGCACCTTGCAGGATTTGATCATCTTTTGCTGCGCCCCTTGGTGTGGGCATGACCCAATCCTACTTACCTGCTCTGGGATTGGGTCACCTTCCATGCTGGTCACGTCCCCATGTACCAACTTGGTCAGAGCACAGGCCAAGACCTTGTCAAGAGAAGGAGGACAGTGGAGTCTTTATTTCCCATTTCTAAGGCAATGAATTGATTAAAAGCTGCTCCTAGTTCTAGTTTTATGTCAATGTACTGTCACCCTTGCCTGTCCCAAGTGTGGTCCATTGTGGTATGCCATGTCTTTTGATGACTTTGACAGCGAGAACTGGGGTGAACTGTTGTGCTAAGCATTTTCTTCTCCTGTGATTTGGTCTGGCAGCTGGCTTAGCTTTAGGTTGGCATTTGCTGTTCCTTCATCTATGCTTGTATGCCCTGAATGTCTTCAGTCCCAGCTTCTCCTGGGTTATCCTGGTATGATAAAAGCCTGTGTTGTCCTTTTTTTTGGTTTTTTGGGGTTTGTTTTTTTTTTTTTGGACAAAAAGCAAAGAGGCCCTTTGTGAAGGGCAGACCACAATCCCTCCTGGCTGGGGCAGGGGCAGGGCTGGCTGGAAATCACTGGAAAAGAGTAAGTGAAGCCTATGGCAGTGCTGCTCCTGACCCAGGTTTGGCAATGACAGCCAGTAGTCAGCTGGTAGTCAGCCAGTTGAGCTATTTAACCTGGTCATCCCAGACCCACTCCTGCGTGGCCCTCTGCTTGGAACTGTGGACTGAAGGAGGAGTTTTCCTCCACAGTTTTCCGTAGTAATGTCCCTGCTTGGAAAAATGTGGTTTTAATTGTACTCTGAATAATTCTTAGACCCTCTCACTCTGCCTGCATTCCTGTCAAGCTTGTGTATGAACAGCCTCCCCAGCACTTGGGACCATCACTCCCTGGGCATCGCTGGTGGCTCTCCTCAAAACCAGACCTGTGGAAGTGCTTATGGGGGTCTAGTCTTGGGTGTCAGGTTTGAGAAGTGCCTGGACAGGTGCTGGAGCCCAGCACGGTGCTGGCTGGGCACCTGAAATTGTACACATATGGGGAGGGTCTGAAATGAAGGTTTTGATCCTGGCACTGGCTCGTGCCCTCAAATATGTCAGGGACGTTCTTCCACCAGGATGTGCTGTGTGGGTTGGGAGTATGTCTTGGTTTAAAATGCTCTCAGACTCTGGAAATACTGCTTCTGGAAGAGATTCCAAGTGTCTAAACCTTTTGTGTGTGGATGTCCTAAAGCTAAGCATATGAGTGGCTGCCTGCAGGATCAGGACCTCAGTTACTAATAACAATTAATTAATTATTCCCATCAGGCAGAGGTGCAAACCTCTGGCTTGGTGCTGGACATACAGTATGACAAATTAGAGCTCAGTGTGAATTCACTCAAGTGAATATCCTTTGCTTTTATTGGCTGATGGCTTACACCTTGAAGTTTACTTGTTTAATTTTGTGGTGAACTCCCTCTCTTTTGCTTGTCCTTTGTTGATGCCGATTTGGATTCTGTAAATTGGAAGAGATCTTGGCGCTTGCTGGAGAGAGCGATTAATGGCATGGGTGAGGGAAGGAAATGGCAAGGAAGTACTGGGAAGAAAAGCTGGCTTTGGAGCGAGCTGGAGGTGTGGGGGAGAGACCCCAGCCCTGCCTTGGGCAGGGTGATGCTGGGTGTGGAAGCAGGGGGGCTATAACTCCAGCACTGTCTCCAAAACTTGTGCCCAGAGGACAAGCAGAAATCCCACCGCACGAGGGGAGAGAGGACACCCAGCGCAGGCAGGAATTCAAGCAATTAATCCTTTACTTAAAGAATAATAAGCAGCCAGATTTTTACATACCGAAAGTGGGAACAAGGTAAAAGGGGTTAAAAACTAAAAAGCAAGGACAGCAGACACCAATTAACACAATGCTAATTGACAATTTCCCCAAGCCTCCATGAAACATGCCAGACCTATTTCCCCAATTACTAATTAAATCAAACCGCATGCACAATACTAATTTCCCTAACTTAGGGAGCTGGGTAGACAAATAAAATGTGAAACTAACTTAAACATGTTGTCAAAGTGTGGGGAGAAGAAGGAACTTGAAGGAAAAGTGGATAAACATTTGCTCTGGGTGTATTCTTTAAACTTGTGGCCTGTTTGGAAGTTAGGTGGGGATCCTGCTTGCTGGATGATGCCCTGAGAGGGGTGATCACACAAGAGCAGTCTTGCTTGGTGCTTAATGAGAGCCTTCCTGAAGAACAGTCTAGAAAGGGATGTTTGTGTGTTCTGGGATGCCATGGAGGCATGAAGAAGGGCACGTGCTATTTGGTGGAATCCTTTATCTAGGGCTGGGGAAGGTGTGGAGGCACCAGGTCCTGCAAGGGCGCAGCGGTGGAGTTAGGGAAAGGTATGCTGCTCCATAGTGAGATGATCTGAGTGATGCTGGAGATGCACTTGCAGGTTGGGGTGTCCTTGCTCTCAGCTGGGGCTGAGGAAGCCCTGTGAAGCTGGGCAGGAGGAGCAGAAGGACAGCTCAAAGTCTTCCAGTTCGTTGTGCTTTATCAAACTGCTGACCCCTCCCCTGGCATGAAATAAGGATGAAACAGTAATGCGATAGGTTAATGCCGATAATTAAAGAGAGTTTAAAACTAAGCAGGAGACTGAACTGCGTGTGTGGGTGGCTGGAATGGTTGTTTGATGTGAAAGTCAATGACTGAATTATTCAGAGAGAGTGATTTCTAAATGATAATTTTACATTTCCCATAACTGATTTTGATTTATTCCAGCAGCACCCGGTAGCTCGGCAGGAGCTGGGAGAGGCTCCTGGCTCTGCTGCTGCTTTCCCCTCTCCTTTGAGCACAAAGAGGTGCTCGGAGCTGAAGCCCCACCCCCCTAACCCCCCACCTGGGGACCGACCTTCGCATGCCCATTGCTGGTGGGACCTGGGGCTTTTCAGAGCAAAAGGAGAGGGAAAGTGCTTGTTTTAAACTGAATGTGTTCCTTCTGTATCGATACAATGGCTCGGTGGTGTTTCTAGGTGTGGGGCTGGCTTTGCATCACACCTGGAAATGCACTGAGCTTCCTATGGAAGTATCTGGTGAAGCTTGTTGTTTCCTCAGATCTGCAGAATTAATTTGATGGCTTTTACAACCACCAAGCCTATTTTTCTTTTCAGCACCCACCAAGCATGTTGGAGAGCAAATGGGGCTGTAAATGTCCTGTGAGCAGGCAGCTTCCCAGGATGTACGGTGCTTCTGTGTTTGAGTGTGCCAGAAGTGCTGCAGGGATGTCCTTGGGCATTTGGGATTTCGGCTTTTTAGCCACAAACAGGAAGGGACAGCTCATGGGGGGAACACAGAGCCCTGGTCTGGGTACTGTGCATGGGGAATGTGTGTCCATCAGGACATGTGTGTCCATCAGGATACACATGAGCGGGTACTTGTGACTAGATGGTTCAGTTTTGGGAGCATTTCTGTTGAAAATTAGAGGCAAACTGCTGAAAACAGTGGATGTCCAGATTCCTTCCTCTGATATATTAAAAATAACTATCTCTGTTCGGGGAGGCCAGGCTCTTAACTCCTCCTGTATCTGCTGGGGGAGGTGTGGGGACACCATGGCACGGCCGAGCCAGGCAGGGATGCTCTGGGGGTGGGAGCTTCTCTCTGCTGCTGCCTTACAGGGATGCTTTGAGGCTTGGGTGTTACTTGTCCCATTGTCCCACAGTGCAGAGGTTCTAAGAGAACTTTTCCAAACCTGGAGGGGGTTTTGGTTTAAGTTTGAAAGGTGGAAGGACAAAACTTATTTTGCTTTCTCCTCCATCCCCCCAGCTCTTATATCTGGTCTGCCAGAGCCCTGCATCCGTGCATTCGTGGCATGCTGCATCCCTGGGTAGTCAGACCCGAGCAGGATTTGTATCTGTACCTCCTGTTTATGTCTTTTGGGTCTTCACTGCTGTTATTCTTTGTGCTGGGGACATAGTGGATGGCAGTAAGAGGCTTGGACAGGGGCAGGGGGATGGAGTGGCAAGTTTTAGGACCAGGGGTGGACTTTATCCCTCGGTTGGGGCTCTTTCCCTTGGCATCAGCACTGAAATACCTTGGCGGGGGGGGGGGGGGTGGGGGGGAGGAGGTAAGCACTATGGGGGGGAAGGCTCTGCATTCCCACCCTCCTGTATCCTCCCAGAAACCTCCAATGTAGAGTGTTGCTTTCCCAGGACAAGTGGGTATTTAATTTCTTACGGGAGGCACAGTGGCTCCAGCCAGCGGGCAGTGGGACAAGGTCTGTGTGGGCTGATGACATGCGTAGGACAGTGCTGACACTAGTCCCTTGTGGTCCAAGCAAAAGCTGCAGGTCGTTTCAGAGGAGGCTTCTGCCTCTCTTCTCGTGGTCATTAATTCTGCCAAGGGCCAGGGAGATCTTCCCTAATGAAAGCTTCAGCGAGATTGGTTTGTTGTATGGAAAAGCATCAGTTTTGGTGAATCAGCAATTTCTGATGAAAAATCTTTTGTCTGAAAATTCCCAAGAAGCTCTGACTCTGACCTCGGAGTGGCTGCCTTCCTCCTAGCACATTACCAGGATTTATGGTGCTCTCCCATGGTTTATTGTTCTACAGTAAACGGAGCTGCTGGATGGGTTTTGACTATCCTTCTGGGCAGGGGAAGAAAATCAGCATTGTGGGACTAGCCAAACTTGCATGATTTAACAGGAATCCTTGCTGTGGAGTGGGTGACTCGGCAGATCAATGAGCACTGAGCCAGTTTGAGGTTGCACACCCATCCTGGGACTGTACGGTGTCTCCTCCCTCACCTGCTCTGGTGAGTGGTCCTGCAGAAATATTTCCAGTGCTGTCAGCTCTGTAATTAGGACCAGAAATGGTGGCTGGATCGTAAGTTCATAGTGTGTTTTCCAAAAGGCTGCTGGTATGGGGAGGGTGCTGGCTTGCTTGTTTATGCTATGGATTTGTTAAGATTGCCTTAGTGCCAGTAAATAGCCAGGATGAAATTATTCCCATTTTACAGCTGTAGCCCCAGCACACTGGCAGTACAGGATTTGCTCAAGGCTGTGAGAAAAGAAACCCCGATCTTGGGATTGAAGTGAAATCTGCAGAATAACATCACTGGCCTCAAAGCGTTGCAATTACACGAGCCACTTCTAAGTTATAAGCAATCAGCATTTGCCTCTTTAAAGACTACAGCAGAGGGAATGTGATAGCAGAAGGGCTCTAAAAGGTTTGCCCACAAAAGAGGACAACTATTATAAAAGGCAGAGCATACAAGCAAGGCAGAGCATCGCTGATGTACGCTGTCCAGGCTGAGGCACCTGCTGTGGATAAGACCTTCACTGTATGAAAGGTTCTTTTAATTTTGATGGAGAAGGTAGGTAGAAATTTTGAAAAATACAAGGAAACACAGGGATGGCGAGACAGTTCCAGCCCATTTTCCCCATGTCTAACATCTGCTTTTACCCAAGGCTTACCAAAATTGTATGAACTGTGTATTTTGCAGCTGTGGGACCAAGATACCCAAAGCTGAGGTGACCTTCTCAAGGCAAAGCTCTGCCTATTGGGGACGGAGGCAGGACCAGCAGCTCAATGCTCTGCTGCCCAGAGTATGGCCCATCCAGAAGGCCAAGCTCCCTCCCTGTAATCATAGGGAAAAGTAATCAAATTACTGCCTTTCATGTCACATTAGTGAAAATGGATACTAGTATGATGCATATTAATATAATATGATGGGAAATTGCTAATACAATTAGACCATCACATTTTATTAGCACTGGAGTGACAACTCACACTGAAGAGCAGCACACTCAGGCGATGGCTCGGGGTGGTGAGCAGGCACATGGACAGTTATTTAACTTTCTGAAAAGCCCTCTTTTTTTTTCCCTCCCTTCTCCAAGTGGTTGGTCACCCAAGTAAGTGTTGCACTGTCCTGCTGTGAGTATTGTCTGGATTCACTGTGAAATGGGTCTTTGTACAAAAGATGAGATGCCTCTCATGCTTTTATTCATGTCTGGGTATACATGGAAGAATGAGAAAGTCAAAATATAGGTCTCTATAGAGAAGGATGGTATGAGTTTCCATTAACACATTCTGCCTTTTTATATGGGGGGACATCATCTTCAGTGCGCTTTCTGTTGAGTTGTAAAAGGATCCTGCACCATGGTTGTGGTTTACATATCACAAGAGCTATCTCAGCTCAACTGGTTACAGGGCAGGGATACAGCTTATACTTCTTCAGAGTTCCATGGTGTTTGTGCACCTTGTTTAAACAGGGATGATGAAAAATATCATGTCTGCAGCATCGCCCTTGTCTTTCTGCAATGCACACACCTAACTATCAGGGTGGGCTTTGGTTTTGTACTAACAAAAGACTAACTCCTCTCCAACCCATGGGCCAGCCTCTGAGCTGGAAAGATCTCTGTCTGAGCTGGCAACTTGTTTAGGAGGACAAGCAGCCCGGCACAGCAGCAGCGAGTGTGAGATAAAGTAAGATTGAGTAAGAAATCAGGAAAGAGAGGTGGAAGACCTGCGTGGATGAGCAGGGAGCTCATGAGTAAACTCAAAGGGAAGCAAAAGGTTTATGAACTGTGGAAACAGGGTCTGAGCACCTGGGAAGAATATAGGGATGTTGTCAGAGCCTGTAGGGATGCGACTAGGAAGGCTAAAGCCAACCTGGAGAAGAAACTGGCAAGGGACATAAAGGGCAATAAAAAGAGTTTTTTCATGTATGTGAATAGTAAGAGGATGAGCAGGGATAATGTAGGTCCCTTGCTGAGTAAGGTGGGTGTCCTGGTAACGGGGGATGATGAGAAGGTGGAGATACTAAATGCCTTCTTTGCCTCGGTCTTCACTCCAAAGGCCCCTCAGGACCCACAGATCCTGGATGAAAATAGGAGTGTTTGGGGAATGAAGAGCTTCCCCCTAGTTGAGGTAGGGGATATCCAGGAGCGGCTCAAAGGGATTAATGCACACAGACCCATGGGACCGGATGGGATGCATCCACGTGAGCTGAGGGAGCTGGTGGAAGTGATTGCGGAGCCGCTCTCTATCATCTTCGACAGGTCTTGGTGAACAGGAGAAGTGCCTGAGGACTGGAGGATAGCCAATGTCACTCCAGCCTTTAAAAAGGGCAAGAAGGAGGATCCTAGCAACTATAGGCCAGTCAGCCTCACTTCTGTCCCTGGAAAAGTTATGGAACAGCTTGTTCTGGATGCCATCACCAAGCAACTGAAAGACAAGAAGGTCATGAGGAGTAGTCAGCATGGATTCACCAAGGGAAGATCGTGCTCAACCAATCTCACAGCCTTCTATGAGCTCATCACTGGCTGGGTGGATGGAGGGAGAGCAGTGGATGTCATCTACCTTGACTTCAGCAAGGCTTTTGATACTGTCTCCCCTGACATCCTGATAGCAAAGCTGAGAGAGCTTGGGATAGATGAGTGGACAGTGAGGTGGGTTGAGAACTGGCTGTTGGACCGAGCTCAGAGGGTCGTGATCAGTAGAGCAGAATCTGAATGGAGGCCTGTGACTAGCAGTGTTCCCCAGGGCTCGGTGTTGGGTCCAGTCCTGTTCAATATCTTCATTGACACCTTGATGAGGGAACAGCATCCACTCTCAGCAAGTAGCGAGGATACAAAGCTGGGAGGGGTGGCTGACACGCAGGAACACTGCGCTGTCATCCAGCGAGACCTGGCCAGGCTGGAGAGCTGGGCAGGGAGAAACCTAATGAAATTCAACAAGTGCAAGTGTAAAGTCTTGCACCTGGGGAGGAACAACTGCATGTATCAGTGCAGCTGGGGCTGTTCAGCCTGGAGAAAAGAAGACTGAGGGGGGACCTAATCAATGTTTATAAATATCTTAAGTATGGGGTGCAGGGGGAATTGGCCAGCCCCTTTTCTTTGGTCAGTGGAGACAGGACAAGGGGCAATGGCTGCAAGTTGGAGCACAGGAAGTTCCGCACCAACATGGGGAGGAACTTTTTCACAGTGAGGGTGACAGAGCCCTGGGACAGGCTGCCCAGGGGGTGTGGAGTCTCCTTGTCTGGAGATATTCAAGACTCGTCTGGACGCCTATCTGTGCAGTATGAGCTGGGGAGCTGCTTTCGCAGGGGGGTTGGACCTGATGATTTCTTGAGGTCCCTTCCAACCCCTACAATTCTGTGATTCTGTGATCCCACCAGGAGGAGATGCTTTCCCTGTTTAGACCTGAGCTGTAATTTCAAATGACCCACCTCCTGGACAGAAATAGCTTTTCTAAACAGCTGCTTCTTGCCCTGACCAGGGGCTTTGCCTTGGAAATATTGTCTGTCATAATTATTATTTATAATAAGAATGTATTATCTCAAAATGGATTTACTACAGTGGGCAGATGCAACTTTTAATTACGATGGCTGACGTACAGCCAGTCACAGTTGGTGCATCCACACAGCGTGAAGAGGGGATGGGACCAAATGCTTAAGACTGAGCAGAGGAGGACATCCATTTCTGGAGGTGTAAGGCACTGGAAAATATTTAAAGGAAAGATGTTTCCCCTTTTGTTGTATTCAGTTAGAGCCCATAAATAGATGGCATGTGCTGTTTCTGTCTCTTAATAGTTTCTGTGATAAAAATAGTTGTGATCTGGGTTTATGGTTGGTTGGCACCCTGTGAAAGAAAGCGTGTTTCTGGACACATCCCCGTGCCCTGTCATGTTCTTCTTCCTGAATTTTTGGTGACACCTTTAGCTGAGGGACTTCATGAATGTGTGGTCTAAGGCAGTGAAATGGATAAATACCAGTTATCTCTTATCTAGTGAGAGAAACTGAGGCCAAAAGGAAGCCTGGGCAGCGAAGGGGAGCGATGACTTAACCTCAGGCAAGGAAGTGGTGGGGGGAGCCTCAAGCCTAATTAAAAATAGTGGGTTTTGGTGTTTTAGGTTTTTTATGTTAGACTCCAGTAACATCCACCAAGTATTCCAGAAGAACCGTGCTTGTGGTTGTGCCTGTCTAAATAAATAGAACATTTACATTTTCTTATTTGCTTCCAAGTCTGCCAGTGAAAAGGAAGCATGGTCCAAGCAGTTCCACACCTGCATATCTTTGATTATTGTCATTATTTTGGAGATACTGGTGTAACTCTGAGTGCTGAGGAGCTGTTCCTGCCTGGGTTTGAATGTGTAGGACTGGGAAGTGAGTTGACCACCTTCCTCACCCCTTGCATCCAGATATGGCTTTCATTACATCCCTGGCTTTTCCCTGGGAAGTTTTATAAAGTCCTCATCATCCCACTGATGTGCGGAGTAATAATGCTCAGCATACCTCATCTTTGGAGTGCTTTACAAATAGTAAATAATTAATCTGCCCAAGAATGGAAGGACAAGTATCATCCTTCAACTTACACGTTGGGGAGCAGAGGTGAAGTCACAGGGTTTCTCCAAGCTAGGGAGGGAGGTGCTGCCAGAAACCTGGGAATACGGGTGATTCTTCTCTGGGACCGCCTGTCCACTGGCTAGCATCCTTGGATGGCAAGATCATACGACCTGTGCCAGGGGATGATGTGTTCCCACTGTGCTTGTGATCTCTCTGAGGAAGAAAGCAGAAAGTGTTTCTTCCAGTATCTCCTGGAAAGCGGAAGTGGTCTCCCCAAGGAGAGGGACATGCTTTACAGGATGCTTTTTGTTTTATTTGGAGGATGCTGGGAGTACCATTGCCTGTGATGCAGATAAGGGCTGGTCATGCTTTGACTTTTGCAGAGGAGGGTTTGAACTGGGTTGGATCCCCTATGGGGTATCCACATAAGGAGCGAGGCGGAGGGGCTGCTGGACCTGGGACCACAGCCTGGAGGCAAGAAGGGTAAGAGCAAGGATGTGGGCTTTGCTTTCTGAACCAACAGAGAAAAATCATTGATGAACACTATTTAGAGCAGCTTTCCAGAGTTCAAAGAATTTCTATAAGCACTGCGTGGTGCCCTTTAACATAGAGAAATGTTGTTCATTTCACTGGCACGGGTTAGAAAATTCTAAGCCCAAGCAATTTTCCTAAGCTCATCACTTATGGTGAGACAAGCAATGGGGATGGGCAGGTTTCCCGTGAAAGCACCACAGAGATGAGCTGTGTCTTGCTCAGGGACAAGGACAGGACATCCTGGCTCCTGCACCCAGCATGCCGCAGTGGGGCCAGCAGCTGCCTGCCCTTGGCCAGGTCAGGCAGGCAGAAACAAGGGCTGGAATCTGGGTTTCTCAAAGCCCAGGGGAGCATCCTCAGTGACTCGCTTTCGGCTATTCTGGGATGACTTTTCATCTTGTGTCTTTGGGCCAGAAACTTCATCTTGGAGTTGAGAAACTTTTCCTAGTGAAAGTCACATTAAAACTGGTGTATTTAGTCAACTGTTGGAGATTTATTTTTTTTTAATCAAAAAGGGGGGGGGGGGGAGAAGGGGGAAAGATGACCAGTTTTACCTGAGAGATTCTGATTTTTACTCTTCATCTGAGCCAAAATGTACTCTTGTGTCCAGCAAGCACCACATCACAGAATCACAGCATTGCCCCTGACCTGGCAGTAAAACCTTCATCTCGTTACTTTATTTGGTTGTTCCTTTTCTTTCCCTGAGGGTCTGGTGCTGGGCAACTAAAAATCATTTTGGCTTCCCCGTCTTTATCTAACCTCCACAAAGTGGGCCTGGCAACCCTGCTATTTCCACACAATTGAAGCAGTGTTGTGGTTTTTCTTTTTTTATTGCAGAGGGCAAATCCCAGAATAGAGCATAAATAAATAGATGATTTTAGAGGACTGTAGATCATTGAGTGAGATGGAGAAAAGGCCCCTTGTTTTGAAAGAGCAGCGTGAGGCTCAGCAACAATGAGTCTTGAAGCCTGATGAAAATCTGGGATGCTTTGAGGCTCTGTGTGTGTGTGTTGGGTGAACTTTATTTACATTTGGCACAAATGTGCTCATACGTGATGCCAGCAACTGCCAGGGTACGTGGATGGGGGTGAATAAAGCTCATCCCACGTTGATAGAAGGAAATATTGAATCAGGCTGGAGGCTGTTGTTTCTGAACCTTGGTTGGGTTTTGAAGTCAGCCCAGTTTCCGCAAGGAAATTCCTCTTTTTTTTTTTTTTAAAAAAAAAGGTAGGACCCCCTCATAATAAATGCAGACAGCACCTGTGTTGCTATTTCCCCAACAAGAGAACTGCAGTAACAACTCCTACATATTCAGTCTCTTCCTAATGCCTCAAGCCTTACTCTGCTGTGCCTCTATGTTAAGATATCGGCTGCTACCAGCATTCCCTCACCTTCTCAAGCAAACTCCTGCAAAACACATCTCCTTTGCTGGAAAGAGGGAAATTTGTCAGCCCTGGAGAAGAGCAGAAACAATAAAAGCACCTTAAAACTCTCATCAAAACTCTTGGTGCTTGAGCATGCAGAGAGAGGTGTGTGAAAACAAAAATAATCTATTTATATATAGTTTTGTTTTTATTTTTTAGCTCAGCAGGTAGATCCTCACAGGGTAAAGCCTTGGGTGCCACTGGAGGGGTGTGCAAATGGGAGGAAGGTGGAGGCAGCTCTTGTTCGTTGGCTGTGTGAGTTGGTGAACATCTCCTTTGCAAAATGACCTCTCATTAAACAGTTGGTTGCATATGAAGGAGCTCAATCTTTACCCCCACCCCAAACCAGTTCACTACTTTGAATACAATAAAGTTGCTTTGAATTTTTTCAATTATTTAACAACTTTTGAGTAGAGAAATATTTGGGAAATATTTTAATTTCATTTTAGGCTCCTTTTTTCTTTTCCCCCCTTCTCTTTTCTTCCCTTTGCCTCCATTCTGTTTGCTAAACAGTAATTGCAGATCTTTCCTGCCACCTTTAATACTCCCAGCTAATTATCCTGAAATAAATCTCTTTCAAGTCTGCATGCCAGCAGTTGTGGGATATGAGCGGCTCTTTCAGCTCCCGGCTGCCTGTCACTCAAATGGGCCTCAGCTGCAGCTCCGAATGATGAGTATTAGTCTCCCGCTGGGATGATTCTCCCAATCTCCCCACTTCCAACAGCATCTCCCAGGGCTGCACCACACTCCTACCTGTTAGCCTAATCTGGGATTTTCTTTTGCTAACGCTGTTATTTTGAAAGGAGGAAGAGGATTCCTGGGAGAAAGGCACTCAGTTAACCTTTTCCTAATTGCCATTCAAAGCTGAAAGGGAAGGGGGGGGGTAAAAAATAAAAATAAAATAAGATGATGGGTGTCACGGCATGGGAGGGTGGCTCAGGAAGGGTGGACATATGGGTGGGGTCTGTCATTGAGGTCACAGTGTTATTTGGCCAAGGTGTAGAGGTTTTTGGGGGACAGGCTCTAGATTTAGGCAGCCCACCCTCCTCCCTGGGCACTCGCCTGTGTTATTTCCAGCTTGTGTCCTGCTCACTCAGAAACAAGGTTGTCGGGTTGGAGGCAGAGCTAAACGCTCCATCATTAATTTATTATGTGCTAGCAGTAATAGTGAGGGCTATTTTTAAATGCCACTTAAGCTTGTGCTCACACATGGGTTTGTAATTTGACTGTAGGACATACAGAAAATGACATATTGTTGCACACTTAAAGGTACAGTTTGAAATGGAAGAACTATTAAACTATTAGTATTCAAAGTGCTGACTACTTTTTCCCTCTGTACTTGTGCTTTTTATTGACTTAGCAATTTGATTATGTCCAGAAACTGCCTTGCTGGGGGATGCTGTGCAGATGTCTCCTGGCTGGGCAACATGATGGGATTTGTGGTACCCATTGCATTTTGGGTGCTGTCGACCGGGGCCTTAGCAGCAAGGGGTGCTTTGGAGGTGGCATGAGCATCCCTTGGCTCTGTGCTCACATCTCCACCTCATTCCTTGTCCCTAGAGATGTTCAAGGCCAGGTTAGATGGGGCCCTGGGCAACCTTGTGTAGATCCAGGCTTGAAGGTTTGGAGGCCCTGCCTGTGGCAGGGGGGTTGGAACTCTTTTCCTTGGGGTCCCTTCCAATCCAGACCATTCAATGATTCCATGAAAGGTTTTGGTTAGCAGTTAAATAACCGCTTAAGTTGCTTGGCTGGCCTTGAAGCCCTCTTCCTAAAGAGTTGTTTCTCACTCAGGGGCGCTCTCTAAACCCACAATGGGCTGCATTGAATTAATTCTATTAACTGCCAAAGGAATTCCTTGCTGCCGAATTATATTTCCTGTGCCTGTAAATCATTTCACTGCTGCTTTCCCTGACAGTTATGCAAGTGACCTTTTGATTTCACCGGGTTTTTTTTCTTTATTTATTTATGACATTGCTAACCATTCTGTGGCTGAGCATCGTAGGAAGATTGGGTAGTCATGTGGGATGCTGGAGAATATAGGGTATTTTATAAAGATGCATAGAAGTATTTAAAAAAAAAAAGAAAACAGCATAAAGTTGGATGTTTCAGACTTGGACCTTGGAAACATAATATTTACACTGAGTATGTCATGTTAGTTTTAAGAGTGTATTTCTGGGTATTTTCACTTCCAGAGGAGGAATTGCTTGAAATCCTCCTCTTCTGTGAGCTCTTTTTTTTTTCTTTTTTTCTGTCCTCTAGTTACTGGGCCCAGTTCTGCAGAGGCCAAGTGCTGGCTGGGCTAAGTGGGAGTAGTGGATCCTCAGAGCTTTGGCAAGATTGGAGTCAGCATATCAGCTGACATGCATTGTGCCAGGGCTGTGAATTCCCCTAAGGAAAGGGAGATCGGACACCCCAACTTCTGTGATGGGCTTTGTGGGTGTGGTATATTGCCATAGACAGCAGCAGAACAAGCAGCTTCTGCACAGGGACGAGACCCTAGGAACACTCCTGGCTCGCATGGGGATTCCTGCTCACACCTCTCACCTTTTCACTCTGGTCCCATCCCAATGGGTCTGAGCATAAAATGCTGCAAGTGTGACTGCTGTTCCAGGCTGGGAAACCATGTTGGCATCCCAGTGCTTGATTTGTAAGTCTAATTAGAAGTTAGAGGTGTCAGTGGCAGCGCTTGCAGGCACCGTTATAGCACCTGCAAAAGAAGAGGAGCCTGCTTTTCCCATTTGGCTCATCCTCTGGGCACAAGCTTTCTATAAATATAGTGGTCTGATGCTGAGAGCTGGGCTGATGTCTGCCTTGCTTGGGTAGGAAGCAGCTAAGAAATGAGCCGTACTGTTGCCTGTAAAAACCTGCAGACCAAGGGAGATTCCCCACTCTGGCCCTTTTAACAAATCCGAGGCATCGGCATTGGCTTGCGCAAGGCTTTGTGTAAGTAATAAATTGAGGTTTCCTGCCAAAACATCTGGCCGATTCAGCTCTTATCTTGCTCCTCAAGAAGTGAAAAACACCCCTCTGTGGTTCTCCTTTGCTGTGTTTCAAATATAGCTACCTGTTTGCAAGGAAATATTGAAATAGAAGTTGGAAAGAGTTCTCACGTTCATTCCCCAGTGCTAAATTGAATGTCTTTGGGGCTGTTTAATGCCCCTTTCAGCCCTGGTTAGACAGCAGTGCAGAACAAGGTTCTCAATTGGGAAGAGCAGCAGAGACACTGTGCCTTGGCATCACACCTCTTGCACCTCCTGTTGTTTAATGTCAAAGCCAGACTTGATTTTCAGAGATGCTGAGCCCTTATAAACCCATGCCTGGGGCAGATCACAGAATTGTAGGGGTTAGAAGGGACCTCCAGAGATCATCAAGTCCAACCACCCTGCCAAAGCAGGTTCCCTACGACAGGTTGGTATCCATGTGGATCTTGAATATCTCCAGAGAAGGAGCCTCCACACCCATCCTGGGCAGCCTGTCCTAGGGCTCTCTCGCTGGGTAAAAGTTCTTCCACATACTGGTGTGGAACTTCCTGTGCTCCAACTTGAGGCCGTCGTCCCTTGTCCTGTCCCCACAGACCACTGAGAAGAGGCTGGCCGTTCCCCTTGTGTCCCACACTTCAGATACTTATAAATATTAGTAAGATCTCCTCTCCATCTTCTTTTCTGAAGGCTTTGGCCCAAGCTGTTCAGAACCTAGCAGAAGGGACAACATAACTGTGCAATGTATATGCTAATGTATTCCATAACATCTTAGGACGGGGTTGAATCTGGCTCAACATCTTTGCCTATTGTGGGTGATGTAGCTCGGATACCATCTAATCGTTGGCATCACTTGCATCTTTCAGTCTGGTCCTTCTTTTTGGTTTGGTTTTTTTTTTTGGTCTTTGGGTTTTCCCATTGGGTCTGTGCCCTCATGTTTGTTTTTAAATTGCATCCTACCCATTATTCCAGTCTCCATGCTTCAACTTCCAAAACCAACATAAGATGGGGGAGGGGGGATAATTTCTGACACCTTTCACTGCTCCTGGTGTTCTTGCCCACAGCCGTCCTGAAAGAAACCAATAAATAATGCTCCTCACTCCCCTAAAAATTAAATTAAACCCAAATTTCTCTGGGGAGGAGGCTAGGTTAATTACAAAGAGCTACCAATGACACATCTAAAAAGGCTTCTTCATTTTAATTTTTAATATTTAGGATGAAACTTAATATCTAATCCTTTTTTTTTTTTTTGGCCAAACTCATCGGTTTAGAAGTGGAGAAGCTGCCAAATGCAGTGAATATTATTCTGCCCAAAAGCTTCTGTCAATTAACTCCTCTCAGTGTTTGCCAGGGTGGCTGTGAAAGGGAAGATGATGCTTCTTCCACCAAGAGCCAGCCCAAGCCTGGATGTCCAGCTTGGTTAAGGTTTGGTGGGAACCACATCCTACTTGAACACTGGGGACTTCTTTCTGTAGCCACAGCATGTTCAAAACCAGGTTTGCGTGCCTGGGTATTAAAGTTAGTAGATAAACTTGGTGAAGACCTAGAGATTGGTGGGAAAGTGTATCTTGGAGCACCTGAGAAGAAGAAAGCGTTGCATTCGCCTTTGAATGTGGAATGGGAAACAACTCCTGATGCCCACGGATTGTGTGTTGGCAACTGGGGAGTGAATAGGGATTAAATCATCTGAATGCAGAGTGGGAATTTAAAGATGATGGGTTGTGGAATCAAGTCTGTGAAGAAAAATATACCCTAGTGGTGGAATATTTTCTGGTCGTTGAAAAGAAAAGCAAAATGATGTTGAAATAGAGTTATAGGTGTGTTTAATGGAAAATGTGGGTACAGCAAGGGAGCTGCAGCGTGTGGCAGGGTCATGTTGGATAGTTTGTGTAAATATTAGTGTTGTTCAGGGAGGAAGACAGACTGTTACCAAACCAGACAAATCTGCTACCGCTGTTGTATCTCTGATCAGCGCCGCCAGTTCTGCCAGCCGATTTACCGGATGCTGCAATCCCTTCGCCGTCTGTCCATCCCCTTGGTGTCTATATTCACACTTAGATTTATCACCTGTATATGAGGGTGTGTGTCTGGTTATTTGGGATTGTAGATGGGCTGCTTCTTTTCAGGGTGGAACAGGGGAAAATGGTTAAATATCCACGGTGAGCTTGGGCTACCTGGCATAAGCCAGGATGCTTTGAGTCTCTGTGGCGTCCTGCTCATTTTGGAGAGTAATTCTTATTGGAAAATTGCAATGCTAAATCATTAACTTCTATGGAGCTGAAGGGGAAAAAGAGAACTTGCATAAAGGATCCTGGTGTGTTGCCCTTGGTTTTCCTCTGTGTTGTTCCTGTACAACATAAACCTCTGTTAAAATACTTCTTACTGCGTTATAGAGTGTGAGGTCCAGGCCATTTACAGACCTATCCTCCTCCTAGCAGCAATGCCTTTCTGCTGGAGATATCACCTTAATGAGACAGCAACAGGAAGAAACGCAGGGCAAGATTTCAAGAAGAGAAATAATAATTAAAAAAGATTGCCTGAAATTAAGCTCCTAAATAGGTGAAGAGGTGTGTCCATTGCCTACTTTCTCCAGTTTGAGGGACCAGGTGGGTGCCTGTCATGGGGCTATCTCTTGCATAGGGAGCAGGAACAGGTGGCTGTCCACTTGTTTTGTCTCTTGGGTTTGGGGAGAAGCTCTGGAGGTGGAGCAGCTGTGGCCAAATGTTCATGGCATACGACAGGCCCATACAAGAGGTGTGTGATGTGAGGTGGGATGGTGTAACGGAGGACCCTGTCGATTGCTAACTGGATGCTAAATTTAAAAATGGCAGGATGGGCTGGAGTCTCTGGAATATGGTGTCTGTATGATGAAATTTCTTTTTCGTGGTAAGGGTAACAGAGCCCTGGGACAGGCTGCCCAGGGGGTTTGTGGAGTCTTCTTCTCTGGAGATATTCAAGCCCCGTGTGGATGCCAACCTGTACGACCTGTCCAACGGAGCCTGCTTTGGCAGGGGGGTTGGGCTCGATGATCTCTGGAGGTCCCTTCCAACCCCTACAATTCTGTAAATGGTCAACCTTCTATCACTTCTGCTACAGGATTAGTTCTTGTCTCCAAATGTCTAACCACCAGGACCATTTATTTATTTATTTATTAACAGGCTCCTTGTGTAATGAAAACTCACCTTTGGGGCTTGAGTTGAATAGTCAGTGACTTGAGAAACATCCCTTGGCACCTCAGCCCTTTCATTTCGTTCCCAGTGCTGTCCTCAGATGTGCACTGGCTTTGGTGGAAGTGTTGTGTGAGGGGCAGATGCCAGGCTTACAGGGAGATTTAGGAGACAGTGAGGTGCAGGAGACGCAGGTATTGCCTTTGTAGGAGTTAAATTGACCCACCCTGCTTTGTTGTGGGTGGAGGGGAAAGGAAGAAAAACCAAAATCAACCAAAACAAAGAGAAAAAAAACCCAAAACCCAACCAAAAA
>JAKCOX010000001.1:15443314-15483314 GCA_022605575.1 Laterallus jamaicensis coturniculus | reverse complement strand
AGCCAAAGCCATGCCGTGACTGATGGCATTGGCCTGTCAAAATTGGGTCACGTCCAGAACCAGAGTGGTTTATTAGGAAATAAAAAGGAAGGGAGACTTTTTTGAGGATCTGGTATTCAACTGGAGTGAAGCAGCTCTGCTGAGTATGCAAAAAGGGTAGTGGTTGAGCCCAAATATACCCGTGCACACCCATCCTTCAGCCACCTGTATCCAGCTGAAGAGAGTTGATGGGGGAAAGTGTGGGTTTGTCTGGAATTAGTGATTTTTAGTATCCCCCTTGGTTGATAAGAGGGAAAGTGCCCTCCAAAGAGTAGCAGAGAATTGCAAAAATAACCCCAACCCAAAACATAAACCTCAACTGAACTTCCGAATCTGAACTGAGCCTGGATAATGAGGAAGCATCAGGGAAACCTTTTATAAAGAATTTGTCAACCTTGTAAAATGGGAGTAAATGGGGTGTTCAGTGTCACTCACTGCGAGCTGCTGGGAATGGGGACCAGCTCCAGTGGTCCTGGCCAGCCCCCCTGGGAGTCTAGAAGAGCTGTGCAGGCGGCTAAGCTATGGGGAAAGCAGACCCTGCTCTCTGAGCAGCTCTTCAAGCGCTGGGTGTTTTTCAGGGAGGATGCTAAGTGCTGTGTGGCTGGGGTTTTTTTCCCTTTTTCTTTTCTTTTTTTTTTTTTAATGTTTCTGCCTGCCTTTCTGCTGAGAGGTGGCTCTTTTGACATGTTGTTATAGTGATGGAAGGAGCATGGATACGCATTCCTCCGCTCTGCACGTGAGACATATGGGAGCCAGATTGTACCTGTCACAAGTTGCCAACCTGAATTTGTGGGGTGTAAGGGGACACGTTCCCAAAGGAGTTTCCACTTGACGTTCTTGATTGCTTTGGCTAATATTTGCTTTGTGACCTTTCCATTAGCAGATACGGCGTAAGGCATTTGGTACTGCTCTGGGAACGGGTATGTCCGGCTCAGATACCGATGCTGCCATAGGTTTGCCAATGGGGGTGTGTAGGCACCCCAATGCACTAGACTGGCTGCAAGGGAGAATCTGACTCTCCAACTCAGTGGTAGATATTTAGCATCATCTCAGGAGGTGTTTTCCACCTAAAGTGGCTTTTGGGACCTCCTAGACATGGAGCATCTGCAACCGGAGTGCAGAACTGAGATGGTTGAAATTGAAACCAAGATGGTATAACTGAAGCAGTGCTGTGCTGCTCTGCTGGGGTGTATACACGTGTTGGGACATATCTGTGTAAGGAGGTATGTCTGCCAGGATGTGCTCTTCCAGCCTGGCTTCCTTGGAAGAAGGCAAACCTTTCCCACTGACCCCTTTCTATGGGGCTCTTGTTGTGCAAGTGCATGTCTCTTGTGTAGGCTGTTAAGGCTGTCTGCTCCTGAGAAGGCTTTCATTTGAAAATGGATTTCAATTTTATTGGAATAATCAGGATTATTTTAGAAAAATCAATATATCATCAACTTGAAGCAATTTACAGGGGTTTTCAATTTACTGTTTTTTGTTTTTTTTTTTTTTTGTAAAAAAACCCAAAAATCTTTCGGTTTATTCCCTATTAATAAAAGTGTTTTTAACTGTCAAAATTGCCAGACCTAAAAACAAAAGCCATGGCTCTGGCCAGGGGAAGGTGGTGCTGGGCTGCAGGTCAGGCATTTAGCCCACTTCATAGGTGCCACCTCCCATTGCCCCATAAGCCAGAGGGGGGCCTGAGCCTGTGCTCACCCTGTAAAGATGTGGTTCTGTCCATGAGTTAATGACCCTGTGTAGCTGGTATTTATGGTAGTGTTGTTTCCTCACGTGGTTCTAGAGTGAGATCTCAACTCATCTTGCCTCTGTCCCTGCCCAGCAGTGTGCTGCTGGTAGCTGTGCCCAAAATGCTGCCCTGGTCTGGGATGGGACTTGTGGTTGTGGTTTGTAGGATAGTGAGGTTCAGAAGGCATTGTTTCTTTTTAGCCTGGATTTTACTTTTCTTGAGTGATGGAGTAGGGGAAAATCTGTATTACTGTACGAACTTCATTGCTTCTGTAAATACAAAACCAGGACAATCTTTGAGTTAATACCCAGTGTGATGATAGGAAAGACTTGCTGGTTTCTTGGGCCAAGTTTTGAGGGGAAACTTTGGCCCAGCAGAATATCCACTCAAAGCAAGTGAGATGCTGGGATCTGAACTCCCCTGACTGATGTTACAGATTGCATCCAGTGCTGGCAGTTCAGGAGGAGGCCATGCCAGAGGTGGAAGGGAGACTTGCACTGCTCTGGGATGGTCCTTCTGTCCTCCACTGTGCTGCTGGGCATGAGGTTCTGCTGAGTCAGGGTAAGAAAAATGAAAGCTTTCCAAACTGCACATCATTCTTCTGGTGGTCGTGGCATTCTGTGGTGCAGGAAGGATACCCAGGGCCTTCATTATCTATATGTGTAGATTCATGCCTGAGGTGTATAGATCCAGGCCTGAGGTTGGTGGCCCTGCCTGTGGCAGGGGTGTTGGAGCTCTGTGATCCTTGGGGTCCCTTCAAACCCATGCCATTTATGATTCTATGTGCAGCAGAAAGGGAGCTGTGAAAGGAGATACTGTGGAAACAGTAAAGCTATCCCTAGGAGGGGAAAATTGAGGGGAAAATGCTTTGGAAAAACTTTCCTCTTGGACTGCCACTGCCACCACGCTTTCTGTGTGTAGCTCCAGCACACTTTCTGCGTGTAGCTGCTGCTTGTTGTTCATCAAGTCTTGATCTGGATCAGTAGAGTGGCCATGAAAGGACCCATGGTGCAAGACTTGGAGAGTCCAGCTTGGGCTTGAGCTTCTCAAAAATTTTAAAATAATAAAAATAGGGGTGGGAGGGTGCTGAACTTCCCCCCTGAATTTGAAAAGCTCAGTTTCCATGTTTTGGTTTGCAAAGAAGCAGCAGAGGAAGGGAGTAGGCGAATGTGAGTGAAGCTTTACCAAACCGGCCCACACATGCATGTTTCATGCTATCGTTTATCAAAGTTTTATGAGCATCTGGTCTTGGCCCCAAAATCTTTTCAATTGTGGGATTTCTCTCTCTCTTTTTTTTTTTTTTTTTTTTTTTCTTCAATCTGAGTTTGGCTACAAACAGAATCTGCTATAATTCCCTCCTCCCCTCCCCCCCCCCCTTATTGATTTTACCCAGACTGGCTCTGTACATGCAGACCTGAGCGGATGCGGGCTCCATCCTGGCTCCACGTGCAGCACATAAACCACATGTGACATGGAGTGGCTGTTCATGGATTTTATTTCCCAAGGGAGAACTTATTCAAGAGTGTCTCTGTTAGTTAAAAACACTTTCTTGTCCTTTCAAAGCCAGAGCAAATGGTGCAGGGCTCAGCAGAGTGGAACGGTCCAGGGAAGGAAAGGGCAGGGAGAGGTGGGGATGGGCAAAAAAAAAGCCAGTTTTGTGTTATTTCTCTGCAAAACATGGCCTGGGAATGAAAGCAAGTATCTTGGACAGGTTTGAGTTATGCAGCACTCTGTTTTGTTGCCATATGTTGCAGGAAGAAATCCTAAGGTTTGGGATTTTGGTGGGGTTTTTTTTCCTTCTTATCACTGAGCAATCCCTCAAGACTTCCCTTGGCTCTCCAACCTCATCAACTTTCGTACGCATACTACCACATTCATTCACACACATCTAAAGAAAAACTAGGTATGTTTCACAAGAAGGGATTTTTGGGTTTCTTTGGGGTTTTTTTTTAATCACAGACTGGCTTTGCAACATCAGGTACTTTGGCATCAGTTCCCATCTTCCCATGATTTAATGGTCACTCATGAGCAAACACCAGGGAGCCTCCAGCAAACTTTATATGAATATTTGGATGAACTTCTAGACATGAGCTCCTTTGTATCAGTTGTCAAAGAAGGTCTTTTTATTTGTTGATGGGTGATTTGGTTTGTTTTTTTCTCTTGCACTTGTGATGAAGTGATAGATTTATTCAATGACCTCAGAGATGTGATAATTTTTGTCCTCACTCCTAAAACACAATCTGCTGCAGAATTCAATCTGGTTTTCATTGAGAGCAATTTCAAACAGTCTCTGAAGATGTTGTGTGTCTTGTCTTTTGTTGGGGTGATTTTGGTATTTTCCCCTTTGGTATTTCTTAAATCTCCCTTTAGCTCCCATGTTGTGCTCAACCTGCACTTTCAAGATGCTTTTGCAAAACTTCAATGGGATTTCAAAATGGAAATTTTGAAGCTTGTAGGAAGGAGGTTTTTTGGTGCATCTCTGTGGAAGCCAGACATCCTGAGATGTTACATGCAGATCGGGCTCGCGACTGAACTTATTTGCCAGGTAGGTTTGCTCAATTTAAGGGGACTTTATTCATAAGTCTAGACAGCTTAACACTGAGTGACCATCTTATTTCACATTAATGCAGCTTCAAAGCCATTTGCATTTTTAGCACTTTACTTAGACTCCTGGGCCCAATGGATTCAGGAAGCAATGGGTACGTTATTTAAAAGCGGTGAAGAGCAGCAACACTTGACAACAGTGGGTCAATAGTCAGCCTAATATTGGAGCCCTGATGTTTGAGCCTGGGACTCTGAGCTACATCATGTTTCTCAGCTCTCTGTGGTTTTACAGAATTGCCAGAATTTGCCTTTGATTTTTTTTTTCTTCTAGCATGTTCAACAACACAATCCCTTCTGTACATATAGCCAGAGGTTACCTGGGTGGAGAGGTTGAAGGTCTCAGATGTACACCCAGACTTGTGCTGTAGCCTCTGCCAGAAGCCCTGGGACCATGAGTAGGTCAAGAGGGAGAATTGCTAGTGTTTTTCCAGGAATATCTCTCTGGGCATCCTCACCCCATGCTGCTCATGGCTGGCAGCCAAAGGCATTGAGAAGCACTGTTAACTCCCATCTCATGTCAAGGAGATTGCTAACTACTTGGCATTTCTCAAAGTCCTGCTGTACCACTTTGATCAAGGCCAGGTTGGATGGGGCCTTGGGCAACCTGGGCTAGTGGAGAGTGTCCCTGCCCACAGCAGGGGGTTGGAAATAGGTAGGCTTTAAGGTCCCTTCCCAGCCAAGCCGGTCTGTGAGCCTCTCTTAGATGTCCTAAGCCTATGTAGAAATCCGAGTGGCACAGCTAAGTTTCCTAAGAAAAAGAGGTCTTGAGTGTCGTTTCATTGGAGGGTGGAAGCCTACTTGGTTGGCTATATTTAACATATCTTATTTGTTATTTAACATATTTAATGTGTTATTTGCATACAGCATCAAAACCTGGCTTCTGCTGCCTTCTGACTTGCATTTTGTACTGAGGAGGTAGAGGGTTCTGGTATTGCACCTCCTCCTATGCATTATGTGGCAGCATCCCTCCTCCAGGAAAGATCATGGGTCCTTGAAACCCCATCACTGAAATGTCTGGGGGTTGGTGGAAAGGAGGGAAGGAAAAAAAAATCAGAGCTTCAGCTAAAAATATCTGATGTGAAGCATTCAGGTTGGCCAAATAGAAGATTAAAAAACTATTTAAAATATTTTCCAAGTATAATTGTTCTTGTATTTAGTCTGGGCTCTACTTGAAGGAACAGAAGTGAAAACTAGTGCAGTAGACGATGAGCATAGAAAGCTGGATTCAGCAGGAAATATGCAGCAGAGTCTCTGCATGGCCAAAACCAGACATAGTTTTGTTCCTTACTGGCTCCAGCCCTTTTGTCTGAACATTTATATATGTCTTTTGCCTAGTAACTACAGTCACAGTGCTCCATGAGCCCCTGTCTAAAAAACAAGTGAAACTAGATCAAGCAGGCATTCAAAATCTGTGTCTCTCCTCTGGTCTAACCAATATGGTGGGATAGATCTTCTTGCCTTTGAGAGCATCATTAAAAAAAAAGCAAGCTGACAAAATGGGTGTTTAGAAGGTATGGTGTTTTCTGTGGAAGAAAAACAAGTACAATGACTAAATCTCTAGTTTAACAAAAATGGGAATGGCCATCTCATGGAAAGTACCCACCTTTGAATTTTGCTTTCATCCAGGTTCAGCACTTTTTGTTCCAGAAGAAAATACATAAATTTGAATTTAATAATGGAAGGGGTGGGGAAAAAGAAAAAGAAAAAAAAGCATTTCACACTAGGATTTTTGATATTCCAACTGATTGACCCCAAATGCTGCTGCTCAGGTAGGAGGAGAGTTGTGCTGTATGGTGGCATCTGTACTCTGCAGTGGAGAACATGGCTCACAGCAAGTCAAGCCTTGAAAACACTGAATCATTTTGGGTCGTTCTGACCATCTGCATGTTTCTGATGAAGTTTGAACAGGCCCAGAAGAAAATAGCTCATTTTCTGGTAGAAAAGTGAATATTCCTAGAAATCAATGCTTTCTCCTGGGTAATTTAGGTTTTACAGAAACTCTTTTTGGTGCTGGAAAAACTGGTCTTGCTTAAAATTCCTGAGCAAGTCCAGTGACAATATGTGGTGGTTTTTAAGTGGACCAGTGGAAACCTCTTGCAGAAAAGTGATATGTTCTCCTCCTTGTAAGGGACAGTAATGCTGTCCTAAAAGTCTGGATGACAGGAAGAGGACAATCTCTTGCTTATCCTGTGGAAAAGAACCCACCAAATCGTCCCAGTTTGATAGCTTGATTGCAACTCAGTGAATAAAAAGGGGATCACAGGCTTTGATTCAGCCCCTTAAAGCCAGTTTATCCTTGATAATTTTGTCTCTATTAATTTTCGTAGAAATCTTTCAGTCTCCTGGTGGGAAGGCAAAATGCTGTCTTTAGGCTTTAACCTGACCTCCCTGAACCTGCCCACATGGACATCAGGAATGGTTTTTTTTCAAGGGAAAAATGGCTCTGTGGTAGCAGAAAACAGAATTACTTAGGGTTTGGGGGGTGTTTTTTAGTAAATTTTTGTTTTAAGAAGGTAATCACTCAAGTCAAAATCGTTTGCTGGAGTGGGTAGTTCTTTACTGGTTGTGATCTGACTTGAATCCATTCCTTTTCCAACCCTGTTGCTGGTGAAGGGGCTGGAGAGCAAATGTTATGAGGAATGGCTCAGAGAGCTGGGGCTGTTTAGCTTGGAGAAGAGGAGGCTGAGGGGTGACCTTATCACCACCTACAACTACCTGAAGGGAGGTTGTGGAGAGATGGGTGATGGTCTCTTCAGCCAGGTGACAGGAGATGGGACAAGGGGCAATGGCACTAAGCTGTGCCAGGGCAGGGGCAGATTAGACATTAGAAAAAAATTTTTTACTGGAAGTGTTGTCAGGGCCTGGCACAGGCTGCCTAGGGAGGGGGTTGAGTCACCTTCCCTGGATGTGTTCAGAAAAAGGGTAGATGAGGTAGTTGGGGATATGGTTTAGCTTAGGATGGGATTGGTTGGACTTGATGATCTTCAAAGGTTTTTTCCAACCTTGTGATTCTGTTGTGCAACCTTCCTGTAATTCCGAATTTGCTGTTCTAGACATGGTGTTCCCTTCCTCAGGGCAAGCAAGGAACAAGCATCAACCCTGATACAGTCTTAGTGCTTTTACACTCTGTTGTTAGCAAGCAGCCAGGTCAGGTAGGAAAGGAGCCCTAGTGGCCTTGTACCTCCCCAAAAACCAGCTCCATTGTGTTACTGCACAGCAGCTTTCAGTTGTCCAGAACTATTTGCAAGTCTCCCAGCATCAGTGGGTGCGTTGGCTTAAAATTTCCCCCCCATTGCTGTTTGTGCTGGTAAGCATGAAGAGCATGGGCATGGAGGACACCCTGGTAATTGCACTGAGTCACCGTGGCTAAGCGCACGTGCCAAATCGCTGCATCAAGCTATCTGAGAAGCATTGAATGAACTTGCTTGGCTACCAGAATGATATTGGGAATCCTTGCCAGCTCTGCTCAGGCTTAATTTCTTTCTATTGCTAGATGGCACCACCCACTATCAGGGAGATAGAGGTGAGATACAGTATAAGCTCACAAAGCACAGTTATCCTTAAAAAGATATTTAGGGGAGTGTCCAGACCTCGGACCTGAAGATGAAAGCAGCTCTTGCTATGATTGCTATGAACTTATCAAATTAAAGGCATCTTTAGACCAAATGTGAAAATCACACACTGAATTATCCCATCCTATAATAAGTTTAAGTGTTATATGTGGTCTAAAACATGCCCTTTGTTATCCATGTAAATCTCCTGGCTGAGGTCAATGCAAACCTCCTGTATGCTCCAACCTCCAGATTTAGGTCTGCGCTCTCATGTTCAATACTAAAATCAAAGTGGTAGGAGAAGGAGGATTGTTTCCCATGGCTGAAGAGCAAAGTAAATGCATTAGCTTAATAATATTAGTTATAAGATGCAGAGATAAGAGAAATGGGTGGGGAGCAGCAGTTCCCATCTGAGCCCTAATGGGGACTGTGGGAAAACTTCAGTGAGCAAATCCTGTGCTGGGTGAAAGTCATTACGGCTGAAACCCATTACACGTCCCAACTTGGGCCAAGTTTATGGAGGTTTTGCAAACCTTTTGATGAACCTGGGCTGAGTTTTAAAGCAAGTCTGGCCAGGGTTAGAGTCAGGTAGAAGCGCTCTTGGTTGGGCTGAGATATGCTGTCTGTTTGAACTCAAAAGCCAATCTGAAATCTAGGATGTGAGATCCCTATAGAGATCAGGAAATCCCTACAAAGCTCTGTAAAGCCAGGACATCACCTGATTCTCCCTGTATCATTATTTTGTGGAATTTGCTGTGTTTCAGAGATACATTTAGAAGCGCCTAGCTAATTCTCATTTATGTAATTTCTTAGAAAATCTCATTTACACAATGTTTCCATCACATTGTTAGAGGGCAGTGTCAATGAGAAGAAACCGAGGTGAAGTAAATTTTCAGGGTTGTGTTATAACTTCTTCAGTGCAGGGAGAGTATTTTTCCTGATTCAAGTCTAAGTTGAAACAGCTCATGGCAGCAATATTCCTATTAAAAGCAGTGAAACATTGCAGGACGATCTCTGTCTTATCACTGGGGATGCCCAACACATGTCCCACAGTGCTGCCATCTCTTTGGTGGCACCTACACCAAGGTGTAGGTCCAGATGGCCATTTTTTTTATGCAGTCCATCTTTCACACAGCTGCTGGTGTGCGAATTAAAAGCTAGCAAGCATTATATATTAACCCCTGGAGCTTGCATTTCTTTATTGTCTGGGCATGCGTTACTCCGTAGCTTATGCATGCTGAGGTTGGCCATGAAGGAGGTGGTCTTGTTCTCTGCCATCTGCAAGGAGCAAAGGCAGCTTGTAATGGGTTGGTTGGTGGAACAGGAAAGCTCAGTCCCTGCTGCTTATTTTTTCCAAGGAAATAATACAGAAAAAGAAGTGTAGAAAAATGAACTTGGACCATGCTGTGTGAAGGAGCTGTGGTGGCTGTGTCGCTCGGTCTTTGTGTGGTGATATTGCTGGCTTTAGATGCAGAGAGTCTTACAGATTGGAGGGCAAAATGAGAGCACCTCAAAGAGGATGTTTTATGGCAATAAGAAGCCATCAGCATTGAGACTTGTCAGCAAAGCAGCATACTGTGAGCCACTGGTTAATGCAGCACGCGCCACGCGGTCTTGCTGCTAACCTTGCTGGAAAGTCTCACATAAGGGAATATACAGTTGAAACCACATAAAAAGAGAATTAAAAGAAAGAAACCCAACAGAATTATATTAAAATGTTCAGCCAGACTCTCAGCTGGTTTTATTTAAGGGAATTTCTGCTGAAGTCTGAGGAGCTCTGCTGGGTGATTCTGGTGGCGCATGTATGTGGCCACTGGCACTCAGGGTATTAAGTTGGCTTTATGTATTTTTGTTTTAAAAAAATAAAATAATTAAAAATATTTGCTGATTTCAGAAGAGCATGTCCTGGCAAATGAAATGCTTCATTTTTAGGGTGATATGTTGTGACTTATGAAAATTTGAAATACCTGTTATGGATCGTCTCTCACTTAGCGGGGACTGTGTTTGTCAGGCAATGATTGAAGTTGCAAATCAGTATTCTCCAAGCTGGAATTTCCAGTGGGGAGGCAGATAGCTGCAAAAACATCAGTTTTAAGAATAAAATAAAATGAAACAAGCAGTAATAAAAAAAGTACTTGACAGGCAAATTTGGTGTTACACGTTCTGCATTTCTTTTCAGTCTTTCAAACTTTCTGAACACTATAATTTGTTTCTAGTGTTAGCATCACTATCATCAAAGATGTTGGACTCTATTAGCTCAGCTGTCTAAGGGATGTCTTTTTAAAAAGAAGAGAGTGTGTGGGGAGGGAAACCCCCCCCAACCCACAAACCAGAGAGAAGTTCAGCCCTTTGAATTTAAGCGTAATCACTTTTCTTAACACATGTCTCTCATTTGCAATCAAGGCAGAGGCAGCAAGAGAAATCTCAGCCAGCTGCTTGTTTGCCCTGAGACAGGCAGAGGTTTTGGGTTGGGGTGGGTTTTTTTTTTTGTTAGTTTGTTGGGTTTTTTTTTCCCAATGAGTTGTGGTTTTGCTAAGGCAACTCTTTCAAGGCAGGAATGCTGCATGGTATGTACCACAGCATGGACCTGGACTTGGGTTAAACCAAACCTGTCATTTTATGTAACTGTTCAGATATTTGTCTCAATTGATGCTTGCTTCTACCTATCACTTTCCCTAGGGTAGGGATGTAGCGGTCCCCCTGTCCAGCTTCATCCCTAATAGCAGCTGATTCAAGAAGGGAGCAGATGTAGGCTGGTGGGTGTAGAGAGTAATAGATGATCACTGGTTAGCTGAAGGAAGTGTGGGTCCTCCCGGTCGAGTCTCTACACTGAAATAGAAGAGATTTATTTAGACCTTAACTTTGGTGTCACCTCCTTACCTCAGCGTGCCACTTACCTCTCAGACAGCACTTTTGGTCCCTCCCTTCTATTTTTGCACCTCAGCTATGACAGTGTAAGGATCGGATGGTGGGCACTTCTGCCTTGCTAGTGTCCCGCTCCTTTTCTGGCAGCTCCTAGCCACAATGAGGGCTGGGAGATGGCCTCTTGGCTCCAGAGTTACTGCCCCTCATTACTAAGGATCAACAGATAATTTATCACCGTGTCACGGTCTCGCTTTGCCTTGTTTGTGATTATCAGCAGGTTGCAAGCTTTCTCAGAGGACTTATTTATTTGGAATGATTTATCAATTAATTCTGCACTGAATTAATAAGTAGTTCAGTTTGCATATATATTCAAAGCAAAATACAGGTTTTCCTCAAAGCTGGTTGGAGCATGTGGTGTCTTTCTGTTTGGTTATAGGAATATAACTCTTTTGAACACATTTCTCTGAAACACTGAAACTAAAGCCTGGAGCATTAATGTCACAGAATCACAGAATACTTTGGATTGGAAGGGACTTCAAAGATCATCTAGTTCCACCACCCCCACCCCCACCCCCCCCGCTATGGGCAGGGACACTTTCACTAGACCAGGTTGCCCAGAACCCCATCCAACCTGGCCTTAAACACTTCCAGGGATGGGACTTTCACAACTTCTTTGGGCAACCTGTTCTAGTGCCTCACTACTCTCAGAACAAAGAATTTCATACTAACGTCTAACCTAAACCTGCCCTCTTTCAGCTTGAAGCCATCACCCCTTGTCCTGTCGCTACATTCCCTGGTGAACAGTCCCTCTCCCACTTTTCTGTAGGACCCCTTTATGTGCAGCATGGTGAATCTGAAGTGTTTGGGCACAGAATCTTGGAGATTCAGCATCTACTTGGGTTGGAAGGATTGCAGAAGGTACAATGCCGTGAAGGTGAGAGATGGAGTCTTCCTTGCTTGAGCTGTGAGCAATGGAAGTGGTCTGTAGACAAAACTGTCCCATGGGGAAGAATTATAGGACTTGTGGTAGATATATGCCAAGATGAATGGCTTGGTGTAGGAAGCGTGTGGGACGAGGCTGGCTTTATTCAGGTAGAGCATACCATGGGGACTTTGTGATGAGGAAGAAGAAAGCAGGAGACTGTGGTGAGGTACATCAAGGCGACTGCACTGGGCAACAGGGAGTGATTTTTTTCCAAAAGTGGCTGATGTTTTGCTGGCTTGCTCTTGGGTACAAAGCTGGACCCTAGCACATTTTCAGAAGCACATTATACACAGAAAGCAACATGTTTTGCCCCCAAGGGGAATACTGTAAGCAACCCCATATTCTAGAAAGGACTGTGCTCCACAAGGCTTTAGAGGCCTTGCCACCTTCCTCCTTGGAGAACATTTTTCCACTGCACTTAGACACTTTCTCTCCAGTTCCCTTACCGTTTTTGATGACCTCTCCTTTTCAGATGAAGGTATAAAATGTATTTTTAAATACCTAAAGGCTTCTTACCAGAGACTGAACCTCTGGAAGAAGAGGCTCCAATGGGAGCTTGGTGTTTTCTGATGGTTCGGGATGTATGGTGGTGCTGGCCTTCATGACTCCATGGTTTGGGGATTCGTTGGAGCAGGAGGTGACCCAGATTCCAGTTCTCCCTGCCTGACATAGATTAGGGATATTTTTCACAATAACCCCTCCAAACAAACACGCTATCTGGAGAACCTCTGCCAAATATCTAAATGGCACTTGAGGCTTGAGCCTAGTTAGTGGCATCAAGTGAAACAAAAGCACCTCTCTGACAATAGCGGGAGCCATTCCCATTGTGAGCGAAAATCATTTTCAAACATGAAAATCTACTGGCTGGGTCAAGTAATGCTTATGAAAAATTCTCTGGTGTTACTTTGATATGCTCAGCGAAGGAACTTTAATTTAATGGGACTCAGTTGAAAAGAACCAATCAAGGAACAGTGGAAAAGCTGAATGCCCAACGTAAATACCTGCAGTTCAAACCAAACAATGCCATTGTTGGGCTGTAATCAGGAGAGGGCTTTCAAACAATGCCCAGCGGTGTCCCTCGCCAGCCGGCGCAGGTAGCGCGCTCGCAGATGACTAATGCCTAGTGTGTATCTGGGTACATAAATTACTGTTTACTAATCTTGTGCTCTCTTACTCATCCTCGAAAGGCTCCTTAAAGCACCTTCGCTAGCACCAGGCGCTTTCTACCAAAAGTAAATGTTCTGTTTGTGACACGAGTTGCCGGATGCAGAATCCAACTTTGCTGTAGCTGTGGTTCGCTTGAATGATCTTGACCTGATCTTGAAGGGTTTGAGAGGCTAATCCATTCATTCCTATTCCAGACATACACAGATTATGCTTCTGTTGAAACAACTTGCACTTTTGAAAATAGCAACAAAACGGCAATCGGCTTTGCATGTGTCTTAAGTTTCCAGCCTGGCAAATCATACTGGCCTTTGTGCCCTTCTTTTGCTGCCTTCCTCGAAGAGCGCAACTGTTCTGGTCAGCTGGGATGTGCTCCCTTCAGATGGTAAATTCAGGAGCTGGAGGTTTCAGGCATGGTGGCTTCTCGAGCTCTGATTTGGTTTCGCTGTACAGTTTTGGTATGAGGTGACCTGAGGAGTTGTCTTGCGTGTGGGCTTCAAGTGCAGTTTATCTTGGTTCAACATTTATTTGCTTTTGCAGATTTTGAAACAAGTTTCACACATGCATGCACAGAAAACCCACCCTGCTGGCTTTGAAATAGCTGTTTCTCACTTCCCCTTTCAGATGATAACAGAGATGTTTCAGAACTGGATTGTCTGCTGGGGCAAGTGGAGCTATGTTGGTGGCTGTTAGCTGTGGTATCTGGTCTTCGATTTGTCCACATATGTCTATGCAGATACACCCACTGTTCCCACACCTGTGTGCCTGTGTGCACCCAGCTCTGGGAGCCTAGACTTAGCTGATGAGCTCTGATTAGAGGGGTGGTTAATTTTCATGTTGGTGGATGAGTCTCCTGTGCTGAAAGTAACGGTGTGTTTGGGAGCTGTGCACAGCCTACATGTGTGGGTGTCTGTTTGCTTGTGCCTGTTACCAACCATGAAGGTCAGAGTCTTGATAAGGTGGTACCTGGACTTCACTCAGATGTGGAAAACTTAAAGTACAGCTGCCCCAAGAAAATGGATCTTAATGGGGTGGTCTGCTGAATGGCCGTGGATGAGAGGTGAGATGGCTGTCAACCCTCCGCACGTGCTAACATAGACACACATGCATTGATTTATGTGCATATAGAGCCATTATATATACCTGTACATATGTGCTTGTTCATCTAATGCCAATCATGTGTTGCTGCAAGGAAATGGGTGTTGCAGGGGGGAATTCCCCAAGTCTTACACACGTGCATACTGTGGGGTAGCTTTCCTTTCGGGGGGCTTTACAAGACTTCATTTTCTCCATTAGCACTGAGTGATGTGCCCCCCTCCTGCTCAGTCTTCCCTATACTCCTCAGAAACTCATCCGCTGCCACAGGCTTGCAAGTGAAACGCTCCCCATGCCACTTTTGGCCAGCGGTGTCCTCCACCTAAGTCAGTTTGCAGGTTGGTTGCTGCGGTGTGAATTGATAAGGTGCAGGTTGACACATCCCTCTCCCTGTATATCATCAGCGGATGGTGTCTGTGCAGTGCCCTTTTGTAATTAAAAACCTGGATGGTTTCCTTGTGCCCATTAATACGGTGCTGCATAAATCTGTCTGGTGGCCCCCGACTTGTCCAGTGCCAACTTGCAAATGGCTTTGGCTTTCTTTGAGGCTCGGTGGTTGCATGCAGCAGAAGGATTGTCTTTGACTTTGCAGGTTTTTTTTCCTTGTGAGTCAGAGAGCTCTTGGGAGGTATTGGGCTTCCCTTCAGCCCATCTGGGACTTTATGAGCAGGGATGTCAACAGACCTGAGAGATTTTGGCCCCAAACTGGAGGCTTCTTGCGAGCTTTCATGGCCTATCGGCCAACCCCCTTTTGAAAATGGAGATGAGAATAATTGCCTGCGTCTGAATTGCTGGCAAAAGTACCTCTTGCCATACTTCTGCCCTTGCACCAGCCATGGAAACGCACCTTGCTAAGAAGAGCTAGTTGAAGGTCACCGGTGCTGCAGGCTTGACTCACATGGATACCCTGCCCGGGCTGAGATACCTTACCCCTGCGAGGTGGAGCGGGGGGGGGACACTTCACAGAACTGGATCTACACTGGCATCGGGAGCCCACTGAAGGCAAGCCCCCCAAAAGGGCAATTGCTTACTGCATATTTACAACCCGCATGGCAACGGCTTGCTGGGCAGACTGCCTATGCAGGCTGCATAACGAATGCGGGCGGCTGCCCAAGGCCTTCCCACACACCCCCCTCCACCCCCCCAATCCATCCAGCGTCCTGAGGCATTAAAACTATACACCTTGCCTTAAGACTAGAGCGGTGCGTACCGCTCCCCTCCTTCACGTGGGCTGCATTAAACTGACAAAGAAAAAGGCTTTACATATTGTCTCCGCCAAGCTGACCTTTAGAGTGTTTACTTTTCAATCAGCTTTAAGAAGGCGAGCTTGAACTCCCCGGCGTGAGCAAGTTCAGCGCCGAAGCGCTCTCGCCCAAACATTTGCCAAGATAACGCCAAAGTGACAAATAAACACGAGTTGTTTTTACAGGTGTAAAATCAACAGATCAAATGCTGACCCCAGCCGTGGTCGTGAAGCCGGCCTGCGTTGTGTTTGAAGAATACCACTGCATCATTTACACTTGCAAACCCTTTGTAATCTTAATCTCTTTGTTGCTTTTATGTTATACTGGCCCCCCAAGGTTAAAGAAAGAGATTTAGACCTTAAACACAAATCCAGCCTTCAAGCTCTGGAATTATCTTTGCCTTTAAATGCAACTGATCAATGCCCATTTCTTTTGAAAATAAAACCCTTTTGAACCTTGAAAGCCTTCCACTGTTGAGCTATGTCTAAGTGCCACATGGGGAAATGGGCAGAAAAAAGCCCATTTTTCCCTTAGTGCTTGCATTAGAGGTCCTAAAGTTCAGTCCAACGCAATCAATTTAATTGGCGCTAGCTCTAGTGACAAATTATACTGGTTTACACTCAAGTGTAGCACAGATTCCTCAAACGCTGGGAAAGAAGGGAGATACACTTCTTGGTCTCTACTTAAAGAGGGCAACAGTATTGGAAAAGGAGCACATTTAATTTATCACTGTCAGAGCAGGTGCAAAGTTTAATTCTAACTAAAAGCATTAAACAATTAAC
The DNA here is from genome assembly GCA_022605575.1 of Laterallus jamaicensis coturniculus. Classification (NCBI taxonomy): domain Eukaryota; kingdom Metazoa; phylum Chordata; class Aves; order Gruiformes; family Rallidae; genus Laterallus; species Laterallus jamaicensis. Next base: position 15,467,256 of record JAKCOX010000001.1, on the reverse strand, counting down.
CCAGACAGTCAGGCCCTTCTGAAAACGCTCAGTTGCAGGGAACACATGGACCAGATTACCAATGGAAAAACTAGTGGCTCCTCTTTCATTTAAATGAATATCTTCTACCACTTTAAAAAAAAAAAGGGGGGGGGGGGGAAAGAAGATGGAAAGAAACAGGGAAGGAACTTTATGGCCCTCTGATAAGTACTGAATAAAATCCAGGAGAGGAAACTCTGCTGGAATGGCAGAAAATAGCTGTCTTCTAAGTAACTCATTGATCTTTGATACTCTATGATTTAGGGAATCTATACTCCATAACTAGTCTCTCATACCAGCTCTCTGCAATGCACAGGGCTTTTCGAGGCACCTGGCTGCTGTTTTGCAAGGTGAAGCGCACCTTCAGCTGACACACTGGAGAATCAGAAGGACACTTGGAAAATCAGGCATGGCTTGCTCAGAAGCCTTTGTAACCTTAGACTTTGATTTCAAATAGATTTCCCCAAACCAGAGTCCCATGGAAGAAAGCCAGGAGATTCATCCTTTAGTCCTTCCTTTGTTACAAAGTGAAGGCCCACAGCTACAGCAGGCATCAGTGCTTGCTTGAATTTAAACAGAGCTTGAGCAGGTAAAAACAGCATCGGATGAGGAGCAGAATGTGGTACCCATGATGCAGAATTTGGGGCTAAACCCCGCGTTCTGGAGGACAGCTACAGAGTTAACCTACTCAAATGGCTAGTTTTGAATCCGTGGGTTATGCATTTATAATGAAATTAATCTTTCTGTGATTTAAGAGCAGGAATCATCTGAGAACCATCAGGGCTCTTGTCCAAAAGAAACTGGCCTATACTGTGAAGAAGCTAACTCTGCTGAAGAGTTAACAAGGGGAGAGCCCAAATCCTTCTGCAGTGTGTCCAGGATCTTCAATGTTTTCTAGAAGAGGGTAAAAATTCCAGTCATTTCTGGTGTGTTTTGTGTTGGTGTAAGTTTGAACAGCTGAGGCAATTTAGAAGTTCATCCTTTCTTCCTGAGCCTTTATAAAATACGTGTCTGCGCAGGATAGATTGTTTTGTTATATTCCATTATTTGTGGATAACATGCTGGTGATATCAAAACAATGAGAAGAATAATATTGCTCCCACTGCGCCATCAGCAGATTCCCTCCTTCCTACCATCATTTCAGCATCATTACCATGTCTCATTGCTTAGATCTCAGGTAGCCAATTCTGAAGCAACTCATCCTCGTGAGAAAAGCCCAATGCCCGAGTCTGGTGCTCAGGCTGCATGTTTCAGACTCCCAGGTACAAATCCACGTGGGCTGAAGGGGTTGGTTCCTCACAGTCTTGTGTGACTCGAATCAATGTGCTTCAAATGCACCAGTAATATAACTTCTTTCTTATGTTTAAGACCCACCAGATGCACTGGTGAGCAAAGATTGATGTGCTTAATGATAGATGTCAGATGTATGAGAACAGCGCAAAGTTAGGTGGGGTCTTTGCTTTACGTGAATGGGAATTCAACTCTGCAGTTTAGGGAGAACTTAGCCCCAGACACCTGGAGGAGCACAGGAATGAGTTGCATGTGATTTCAGTGGACTTTGTGTCCTTCCCTCAGAGATTTGTTCCTGGTGTGTTTGACAGAAACCTCTCTGAGCATCTCCACGGTCTTCTCTTGACAGTCACTGAGAGCAGAGGGAAAACCGCTGGATTTACACATCTTCCTCTGCAGCCAGTGTCTGTGGTGCCTGGTGAAGGGGTGTGGGGTGCTCTCAGGTATGAAATGTTTGTGCGCAGTCAAGAGGAAGCTCTTCACATCTGTAACCTCTCCAGCTCTCAGGATGGTGGGTCTTGGAGAAGATCTAACAGCAGATAGAGAAAAGGCATGGCTCAGGAGGTCCCATGCCAAGGCTCTGAGATGTGTTGGCATCACTGGTCTTGCTCTGCGTGTTGAGGGGCTTGTGAATTTTTTTTTTTTATTTGTTGTTTTTAAAATGTGTTTTCTTGGAGAAGGTGACTGGAAATCTCATGGGAACAGATTTGCTCAGAAGTATACCTGATTATTTCTGGCTTCAGTTCACTTCTGGGTTGGAAGTAGCACCAGATTGGCAGCCACTGGAGCAGTGTGCCTTCAGATAGAAGATCTTTGGGAGGGAAATCATGTGCAACAGGCTGCCCAGGGAGGGGGTTGAGTCACCATCCCTGGATGTGTTTAAAAGAGGGGTAGATGAGGCACTTAGAGATATGGTTTAGCATAGGACAGGAAAGGTGATCTTAAAGGTCTTTTCCAACTTCGTGATTCTGTGTTCTTCAAGCTTGGGCTACCCAACTCGCTCACAGGACTTTATGATGTAAGTCCAAAGCCCCCTGCCAACCAGGGAGATCTTTCCCATGCCCCTGTTTGTGTTTTGGAGAAGTGGTGCCTGAGACCAGGGCCACTTTGTGCATCGATGTGTCTCACGCTGGGAGCTGTTGAGCCATGCAGCGATGGCTTGGGGCTCCTGAGAGAAGGAAGCAGAAAGAACCGCAAGGACATACAGGAAACTTTGCCAAGATATTTTCATATCTCTTCCTTTCTTTCTTCTAGAGATTTTAAAATTGTTTTTATCCCTTAAAGTGTAAACCATTTATTACAAATACCAACATGAATTTCCTTGCAGCAGGATAAACACTCAGCTGTTCCACTTACTGGAGTGCTGTAACATAAACACAAACAAACCCAATGATTTTTTGCAGTGAATTCCTCCTCTGGTAGTAGGGAGTAGGATTTCTGTGTTGTAATCAAGCCAGTGTTTATGCCTGCATCCCAATGACACAAGCTGAATGACAGGATCCCACACTGACTTTTCTATAGCAGAGAGATAACGTGCTCGGAGACAGAGGAAGGAATACAAATGATCTGCTTGATAGCAGCATGAGGGGGAGTGTTTTTATGTGTGTTGGGGTTGTACAGGTGAGAGGCAAGACAAAAAAAAAAAAAAAGCCCTGGCTGTATCCTTGTGTGGAGCATGAGGCTTTTGGACTTGTCTGCTTCAGTCTTGGTTGAACCAGAGTGATCCCGGTGATGCTTTCCCCAGTGAAAAGATGGCAGAAATGCATTGTCACGGTTCTAGTACCTGAAGGACCTACAAGAAATCTGGGGAGAGACTTTTTAGAAGGACATGGAGTGATAGGGTGAGGGGGAATGTTTTTAAATTGAAAAGGGTAGGTTTAGATGGATATTAGGAAAACATTCTTCTCTACGAGGGTGGTGAAGCACAGGAACAGAGTCCTCAAGGAGGTTATGGCTGCCCCCTCTCTGGAGATGTTCAGGGAAGGATTGGATGGAGCCCTGAGCAGCCTGGTGTGGTGACAGGTGTCCCTGCCTATGGCAGCGGGGGTGGAATTAGATGACCTTTGAGGTCCCTCCCCACCCTGACCATTCTGTGATTCTAGGATTATTCTGTATCAGTTGGATATGTTGGTCTTTCTAGGGCTTATTTTCAGGATTTCCCTTTCAGTCCCGAGGGTGAACGACTGCTAGAATGATAAGCTTGCAATTACTTCTAATTGAAGGTCTCCAGGAATTGGGACTTTTTAAAAAGAGCGCTGAATTTCCAAACCTTGATTTCAAATCATGAGAGATGGTACTATTCATTCCCCCAAATCAGCGCTTCCTGCTTCCTTCCTTTACTACTACAGGTGTCTGAAAACAGGGGTGGATTAGGGAGACCTGATGACAAGATAATTTCAAACTAGCATCAAGATGCTAACAAGAAAGTGATCTCCAGCTCCCATCACGGTTCGGCTGGTGTGTCAGGACCTATGTGATGCTCATTTGGGTGAACCAGGACCTGGGTTTGCCCTGACTGCACACCCTTGTAGGTTTTGTTACGTATTGCAACATTAAATATAAACATCTGAAGCTTCCAGTCATAACAAAACAGTAACTTGGCCCAAAGTGAAAGTAACAACACAACAATGGCCAAAATATTTTGCTATGTATGTGTTACATTGTAACATAATAACTGAGTTTAGTAAACTGGGGGGAAAAGCCACTTACTTTGTATCAAAATCAATGGATTTAGCCACATTCCAGTCAAGTGTTTTGATGGAGTCACATCCAAACATAACTTTGATGCTACACACACCCTCCCCCCCCCGATGTATAGCCTCTTAAATGCAGTTTTGTGTGGAAATTTGGAATTCCCACTGCAGCAGGAGTCTTTTACTGCTGTCAGTGAAACCAGATGGGATCTTCTCTTCAGCCACACAGTTGCTTGGTCTCTTCTTTCTGTGTGTTATCCCATTATCCTTGGCAGTAGCACGAGGCAATGAACTTGCACCTTGCCTTTTATTATACGCAGCCTTCTACACTGGTTTCATACGCGTGGCTTTGCTGTCTGCTTAGCCACACAGGAACAAGGGAACCAAGGTACAAACCCTCCATGACAGGTTACGTGTCTGCTTGAGGATTGTCTTTGCATCATCAAATGAGACTGGTGCCCCTCTGCTCCAGTGCCAGGCAGAGCTGAGCCTCTACCTCTTCTGAGGACTCATTTTGAGGCATTTTTGAAAGAACATGGCTGTTGGAGATTCTCAAAATGCAGATGAAAACCTGTTTCTGGTATCTTTTCCTTGCACTTTTGTGTTTTGCTTGTCCAAGGCTTGATCTGCAGCCAGCTAGGGTCAATGAGAGGGTTCTTTCCGCTAACGGTGAGATTTGCATCCTTGTGCAAGTGCTGGGATGCTGAGAAATGTTCGTGTGCTTTTGGTGTTTGCTTTTGGGTGGAGAGCTTGATAGTGTGCTTCAGCAGGGCAGTGGCTCAAAGGTTGAGGGGGAAAGGATGGATATGATTATGCAGCTAAACTTCAAGCCACAGCAGGAAGAGGAACTTCCCAGTGAAAGGCAGGCACCATGAGACTCCAGCTTGGGTTGTTTCCCTGGAATAAGTGGGTTTATCTTAAAAAGACCAATCTGTGTCTTGGTGAATGAGGTTGCATTCTAAAAGTATGCTCCAACTGTTGATGTTTGGGATGGTAAGCACAGCAGGGGAAAGGCTGAGGAGTTTTCCATAAAATTAGATAGTAATAACAACAACAAAAATATTCTTAAATCTGTGAAGTTTTGAGTGGAGGATAAACTGGTCAGTGGAAATGTGTGATGCAGAACTTCTTCATGGTGAGGGTGACAAGGCACTGGGACAGGCTGCCTAGGGGGGTCATGGAGTCTCCTTCTCTGGAGATATTCAGGACCCGTCTGTATGCTGACCTGTGTGGCCTGTCCTAGGGAGCCTACTTCAACAGGGGGTTGGACTTGATGATCTCTTGAGGCCCCTTCCAACCCATGAGATTGTGATTTGTCCATGAGGTTTAGCCAGTTTGGGTCATGAGCTGAGAAACTGTTTTGTCATGTTGGAAACTTCAGCGATGTTTGAATTCATATGTGTAAAGTAAACCAGTTGCCTCAGGTTTCCCTTTGAAACTGGTGTTATCAAGAGTTGGGGTCTCTGACAACAGAGGCGCCTTTGAAACTGGTGTTATCAAGAGTTGGGGTCTCTGGGACAACAGAGGTGGGGTGAGGTCCTGTTCTGCCCATCCCATGAGAGCAACCCAGGTTTCCTTATGGCATCCCAGTGCAAGCCTCCCCCAAACTTACCTCCCTGGAGAAACTCCTTGCAGCAAGCTGGGATGGCATAAATCCCCCTCGACGCAAAGTTCGCAATCCAAGTAAACGATTTTCCCTGATGCCAAGCCTGGTCACGTCCCTGGCCTTGTGTTTAAAGTCTCTGGATTCTCTGAAGAACCTGGAGTGAAAAGGAAAAGCTTCTCACAGTGCTGGGCGTGCTAATTCTGGTGAAGTGGGGAAGGGTTTTTATTGATACGCTCTTTAAAAGCATGATCTGTTTTCTGCGCCTAGTTAAAGAGGGTAGTGGCAGTCTTTAGTGGCTGTGTCAATGTAGCCCGTGTTATTATGTACAGATGTGCCAGCTGCAAGTAGGCATTATCTCTTTGATAGTGCTAAGCACTTTACAGTGGGTCAGAGAAGTGCAGCTCTCAACCAATAGATCTAATTGCAATCCTTTTATGTTCTCGATGATTGTAGGTTTCTCCGGCACTATAAACAAATAGTAATCAACTAAACCTGTTACCTCTGAGCAGCGATGTCACGATATGAAATATTAACTGTTCCAAATACAGTAATGATGGTTTAAAACTGTATTTGTTCTTGAAGGTAAAAAAAGAAATAAGGAAAAAAAAACAGGAGCGCTAGCACTGGCAGTGTGAAGAGCCCTCTGGCTCTCTTTCATCTAATGAAAAACTGTGTCTGTATACGACATGTTTTATGTGGTCAAATACAGTGTAAATATTGTGTACATCTTTTGCTATAGCAACAACATATTAACAGTACCACAAATAATCTCAGCCTCCGAATCTCCATTTTTATGACACTGTTATGCTAATGCAAGATGAACTTATATTTTCCTGGGCGTCCTATCCGCCCCCCACCCCCCAAATTAATCCATTTGTATTCCTAGAATCCAACCAACTCTTTTCTTACCTCAAGAAATATTAGACATGGACCCCAAACATGCGATGAGATGGAGCAGAACTGAAAGCAGAGAGAGGATGTGTTTTTTATCCATTTATTTTTCCTATCTCAGGAAAATTTTGTTGGAAATTATCTTTGGGTGTTTGGCTTGCTGGGATTTTGGTGAGGGCAAAGGGAGGAATTACTCGGGGGAGCAGCCTTGCTATGTGCTTCAGATGCTTCTACTTGCAGCAAACTGGATAGTTTTGGGTTCTGGCAGAGTCTTATTGGGAAATGCATCACAGGAACCTAATCCTGCCTACGCTATTGGGCTCTCTTGATCTGCAAAGGCTTGGCTTGGGCTTACTCACGGTAATTCCCCACTGGCCCAAGCCCAAAGGGTACCAGAATTATTATAACATGGTGCTTTTTTTGTTTGGACAGTTGGGTTTTGAGGGCTGAGGATCAGCACAATTTAACTTAGCAGTGTGGTTAGAGAGGAGGGTTCACTGCAGCAATGGTACTTGGATGCATGTGAGATGTTTGTGGGTTACACATCAGCTCCTCAGGTGCTGAAGGAGCCCCTGGTATACAGCCTGAGCATCTTGAAACATAGAGAAAAGGACTCTCCATGTTAACTGATCATGAAGGAGAGTTTATGAAATTTTTCACAGTTCAGGATTTAATCAAATCTGATCAATGCAGCTCTAATGCAAGGTGAACTTGTTGATCACTTCCACTGGAGAGTAAAAAGAGAAGGCAAGAGAAGCCGTGCGCATTTCCGCTTGCTCTCACGCTGATGCAAGGCAAAGTAATTAGCTTGAACGCTAGGGCTGCTCATTGTTACACATTTAGAGGGATAAATAACCCAACCAACGCCTTCCCACACCCACCTGCATCTGTCCAGCTCCTGGCGTGCCCCCCTTTTGTCCTGGGGGCATCCCAGGCTGACCCCCTTCCCCAGTGCCTGGCTGAAGGGGGTCAGTGTTGGGCTTGGCTTTGTGCCTTCCCCCAGCTCCCGCTCACCCGGGGAGCCGAGAGATGGAGATTGGGAATTAAAATGTCTTTAAAAAGAAAATAAGCTTTTGTATCAGCCAGCTGGCGAAAGGATAAAGGACTGTGCTCACAAGATGCAATCAAAATTCAACAGTGTTTTATTAAACATGTAATATTATCAAACTAAACAAAAGAGCCCTCAATGGCTGGTAATACAATACGAGACCGGGGGGGTTTATTTTTTTCCTTCAAGGTTTTTTTTTGTATAGTGTCATTCATACAAAAGTATCATTGAACATTTGGCTTCCAGTTATGAGCTGCACACGCAAATACCAGTCCACATGGGCTCCACAGTGAGTGGCAACGCGTCCTGCAGGTAGATCGCAGATCATAGAATCATAGGAAGGTTGGAAGGGACCTCAAGAGCTCATGGGGCCCAACCCCCCTGCCAAAGCAGCTCCCCAGCTCATACTGCACAGGTCGGTGTCCAGACCGGTCTTGAATATCTCCAAAGAAGGAGACTCCACACCCCCTGGGCAGCCTGTCCCAGGGCTCCCTCACCCTCACTGGGGAAAAGTTCCTCCCCATGTTGGTGTGGAACTTCCTGTGCTCCAATTTGCAGCCATTGCCCCTTGTCCTGTCCCCACAGACACTGAAAAGGGGCTGGCCATTTCCCCCTGCATCCCATACTAAAGATATTTATAGACATTAATAAGGTCCCCCTTAGTCTTCTTTTCTCCAGGCTGAACAGCCCCAGCTCTCTCAGCCTTTCCTCATAGGGGAGATGCTCCAGGCCCTTCATCATCTTCGTAGCTCTTCTCTGGACTCTCTTCAGGAGATCCCTGTCTTTTTTATACCAGGGAGCCCAGAACTCGACACAACACTCCAGGTGGAGCCTGACCAGGGCAGAGTAGAGGGGGAGGATGTATGAGGAAAGATGCATGAGGAAAGGTGGTGGCCCACAGATCTGGGCCAGCTTTGACTGTCTGTTAAAGACCTAGGTCTGTAAAACAGTTAATTATGTTTATTCCTCCTAGACAACCCTGTTTGTAGACTTCTGCCCCAGAGCCTCCCCCTGCAAAGGCTATGAATCGGTAGCTGGTTTTCATTCTTCTGTTGTTGCTCTTGGTTTGCTTTTCTGGCGCCTAATGAAGATTGGTCATTTAGATACACCTCTAAACAACAGTAAGTAGTTTAGCTATACTTCTGCTTCGTATTTAATTTGCACCAGTGGAAAGACACAGACCCAAAATGAAGGTTTGGAGCTTGGATCAGGTCATGGTTTTCTAGCTGCAAAACTGCTTATATCTGTCAGGTTTTGGAGATCCCTGTAACATCTGAGGACAAAGCACAGTCAGAGGATGATGGATCCACGCTCAGGTCCCGGTGGGGTGATCATCCAAAGGTGCTTGTGCAGATCATGGTCTGGATGGGCTAGCACATCCATCCCACTCTCTTCAACCCCACCTTGAGTTAGGTGTAAAGGACAGTTTCAAGTGCAAATGAATCAAGCCCTCCAATAACTTATAATTATCTCCAAAGAACGATCAACAATTAAATTGCATTATTAACTCTTGCTCTCACTGGAAATATGTGCTGCCTCTCTTTTAAGTACCTGAGGTATAGCTCTTCCCTTGACTATATTTACTTGGTGAATTTTAGTCCCATAAGGGACTGGCAACTGAACAATCTTTCAATTAAAAAGAGAGGGGAGAAGCGTGCCTGGCCTCCGTCAGCTCAGCAAGGCAACTTGGTTAAAAGGTGTTTGTGAACAGCAACCTGGGAGCAACTGGGCTGTGAAATCTTTTCTTTCCTGAAGAACCCCAAAGGCAGAGCAGCATGGAGGAGGGGGTGGGGAGGAATCACTGAGAAGCCCTAACCTTGTAACATACAGTTTTTGCTAAAAATATATATTAATAATATATTATTGAGCGGGCATAGATGAAGGCGGCCAGGGAAAGCGTAAGCAATAAGAGTGTGAGCAAGGTCAGTGTTCCTTGCCCGAGGACAGCACAATCAATAAGATCTGGTCAATACCTGCTTTATTACTCCACTACCACTCCGAGCAAAATCATTTTTAAATTAAGAATATATTTTGCAAAACTGAATTAACAATATTGAATATTTTGCTCTTTGATATGACTAGCCTTCAAAATCAAATTATTAAATATGGAAAAAAAAGCAGATTGGTTCAGCTGAGGGGTTGGGGTTGGTTTTTTTGTGCCCCTGGAAAGGAAGTGGATGGTTTGCGATTCCCATCTGCACCTGGGTGACAAATCACATGGGATCTTGCCCCCCTGAATGGCAAAAAAATACTTGGTTTTGTTTTTGAAAGACTCCTTTTCACTCCAGAGGTGAGAGACCGATAGAGAAAGCTGAGTGTGTAGGATGGGAGACGAGCAGTAAACTGCTGCACAGACTGACATGCTTGGTGCTCTCCCTTTTGGCATGTGGAGGGTCCAACCTGTCCTCAAAACACATGGTTTTGAGATGTCCCCACACCTTTTCTCCTGCCCTCCTTCACTCTGTGCATGGAATTAAGCTAGAGCTACTGTGAAGGTACGCTTAATGCGGGTTACTCAGCAAGGAGGTATCAAAAGGTGAGAGAGGATCTGTCCCTGCTCCCTGGGGCAGGTCTGCTTTGGTTGTGCTGGATTGTGACAGGTCACTTCCCCCTCCTCTCTCTCTGCTCAAAAGTTTAGAGCCTGGAGTAACTCGAGCAAATCTTGTTTCATTGTGCTAAAATGATTACATGGGTTTAGGATGGCCATTTATCACGCTAAATTGTGTTTCCCTTGCAGAGAAGGGAAGGTAGGAAGGAGAGAAGCAGAGTTTGCTCTTTTATTTGGCCGTATTGGTATTTTGAAGACAGCTTTGGTGATGTGGGTGTGAGCTTTGCAAGTGCTGAAGAACACAATCTAGAGGTGGGCTAGGCAGGGTTAGGCTGTGGTGGGACTTGATGATTTAAGGGTCTCTTCCAACTCAGGTGGTTCTATGTTTCTGTGAAGCTGTACTCCTGAAAGGGTTGGTCACACGATGGAAACCGTGGCGGTGGGAGGAGGAGGGTGGCGGGTGCTCAGTGCAAAGCAGCTGGTTTCAGAGCTTCAATTGACACCGTTGGAGCTGGGAATGTTGGTCTGGTGTCCAGATGTGTGGCTCAAGTCTGGGAGGACTGCGTGGGCAGGGTGGAGAGCTTGCTTTGCACAGGAAAGCGTTGTCAGTAGCTGATTGCCAACCCTGTCTCCATGGCAGGGTGTTGGAGTTGATGCTTCTCTCTCTCCCACCACCCTCCCCAGGTCCCTGAAGCACCTTGCTGGCATCTGCTATGTGCTCACTTGTCAATGTTTGTTTTGTAATATTTATCAGCTCCTGGATTCAGGTAGGACATGAGAGATGGCAGTCTCCCCTGAAATGGAGAGATATCGAAAAGGCTCTGGGCCTTCAGGGATAGGTAGGTTGGGTTATTTTTGAAGCTTCACTCTTTTATTGTTTACTGCTTGACCCTTTCTTCTAATCCTCCTCAAAGCATTAGATGTGACTCACCCAGGGCAGGTGGAGAGCTTTCCCCTAAAATACGTCTCAGCTCTTTGAGTACCAAGGGGTAGGTGGATGCTTTGCTCAAAATCAAAAGCATTCTCTGCTTCTTGTTTTGATTGAAATGATGTAAAATACATTTCCCCTTCAAAGCGCCGATGTTGCTCCTCTTCATGTGCACCAAATCATCTTTGATCCCCAAAACTTCACAGGGATGGCTGTCAAATCGGTGGAGACTCCATCATACAATTTTTGTGGCTCTTTAAAACTTACCTGGTGCTGCCAGGAGAACATTGGAGATCTTTAATCCAGCAGCTTTTAACCAACATGCAGGTTCTTCTGGTGGGGTTGGAGGCTTAAACCAAAACTTGTGAAAACTTGAGGTTTGAACTCGCTTTGCCTCCCTTTCAGCATCTTTAAGCCTTCAGGAGCACTTGTGTTTGTTTTCTGTTAACTAAAGCCCTGGCCTGCCTGTTGATGGTGGCATCATTTGCAATTAAGGAGGGCTTCCACCACATGTGCCTGTGGCGGTGGCTCTGCCACTGCAGCCACTTCTGCTTAGCCTGACAGCTGAACTGAGGAGCACTGCCATAACTGTCTTCTGTGTTAGAGAGAGGTACGTAGCTCTTTAGCTTTCAACAGCATCACTGCACCGATGTCCTGGCCAGGTTGCTCCATCCATGCCCATCAGTCATCATACTCATAGGGTTTTTGGTTGTGTTTGCTGGCTTGAAGTTGGGAAGAGGGGATGCCCTTGCTGTCCATCATGGTGCTGTACAGAAGCAGAAACACCAGGCTTTTCAGAGAAAGCTTAAGCCTTCTGTAGATGTTTCCCTTGTGGATTTGGAGAAAGGAGTGGATGATCCCTGAAGGTCATGCATTGAATCCTAAATCTAGGGATGTTTTAAGTGAGAACCAGTACCTGCTCCAGGGGTCTGTGGAGAGAACCAACACCTCCAATTGTTGTTGGGGTTTTTTTCCTTGTAAAAATTTGTTGGACATGCAGCAAGAATGCATCTAAACAGGTCCTAATGACATCTTTAGTGGCAGTATAGGGGAAGCCAACGTATTAATTCAGAGGAAAAAAATCTTTATCCCCTTCTCACATGGCACTTTGCCTCCAGTGCACTCCTTTGGAAAAATCAAAAACTTTAATCTAGGGTGATCTCTGACATACCTGACCCCAGCATTGTGTTGGGACAAAGTTCATGTGTTTACTGCCGGATCTTTGCTGGTGCATGCTCCAGGGTTCCCCTGTGCATTGGCTGTTGTTGGAGGGGCTCGTCAAGCCCTCTATCTCTCCTGCTTGGAAAGTGAATGCAGAACCTTGGAAACAGAACCTGACCTCACTAGATATTTTTAAAGATAGATATTGAAGGTTGAACAGAAAGTTGATTAGAGATCAGGACAGCTGAACCTTAGGAAAAGAGGGGAGAGGAAGGAATATTGTAAAAAAAGGTCATCGCAAAAACTAAATGGAAGGACTTGTAAAATGCCTGGGCTTTTTGGGGGTGTGTGTTGAGGTAGGGACAGGTAACACCTTAGCTGGACCACTGCAGTGGGTCACTCTGATACTGCACATCTTTTCCCATGCCACCATTGGCATGCTGTCTTCAGCAAGCGTCTGCTGGTCTTGGTCATCATGTCCCAGCGTGTTGAGGCTCTGACAGTGTGTGACCTGCACGGAAAAGCTCCCACAAGCACCGGGGGCGTGGAGAGAGAGAGAGCGAGCCTTAAGACTTTAAATAAACTTTACACTAAGTCAAAACCCAAACAAAACCAGGGCTAGGGGGAAGGAGATAAGCAAATAGCCTCATTCGCCCTTACGTATGTATTATACCTGGCAGTTAATGATGGCGATGAACTAGTCTATAGGGTGGAAAACCCCCTGCTACCGCCCTTCCAAAATGCTTGACCCACCGATACACAATGGAGGGCAGCCGCCTGCCCCAGAAGGAAAAATTCCTTCCCCTCCCCAGCGCTCTCCACGTTGCTTTATTTTTTCAGTGCACGCATCTGCATGTCTGGAAGGGATACGGGTGCGAACTGACGGCTCACATAAAGAACCAGCTTTCCACAGGCATCCTTAACCCTGGGGGAGTGTGCACTGCCGCGCTTGCTTGGCGGGACACCTGCGATCTTTGAGGCCCAATTAGTCTTTTCAGAAGCAGGACGTCGGAGGGAGAGAAACTTGACCTTCTGGGGCCTGCAGAAGGAGAAGAAGAAGGAGGGGAAAAAAAAAAAGATCTTCCCTTTTATTGCCTTTGGTTAAAGTTGGGAGAGAGGTCACGCCTCCCCCTGCGGTGTGGGGCAGGGGGGTGTATCGATAGAGCCAGCCCTGTTGTGTTTGCGAGTCAGCGCAGGTGCGAGCTGTGAACAAGCAGGTGTTTGTACGGAGGCGACCTCGAGCACGGGTTGTTGACCTGCCCTTTCCTACTGACTCATCTTTCCTCGGAAATGAAAGGGCTGGTTTCAGGCTGTGGTGCGCCCGCGAGCTTTCTCCGTATGTAAAAAATCCCATTATTTAGAGGTCTCTGTTAAGGGCTTCTCTTGAAAGATGCTTTTTGATAATTTACCTGGGAGAGATGCAGTTTAGGATGCTGCCAGAGATTTTTTTTTTTAAAAAAAAAGCTTCAGCTCTGCTGAGGTTTTGCATCCGTAAAGAGATCCGGCTCCTTTAAAGACGTGAAAACAAGCTGCTGCCTTGTGGCTGGGGCAGGTTTTATCCAGGGAGGGAATCTGGGTCTGTTTGTGAACAGGCTAATACAAACCAGTTTGGAACAGAGGGATGCTGGGTGAGCTGCTGGGCTCTCCTAGGTGAGGCTTCCTGGGAAACTTCAGCAAACTGCAATTTTCTATTAATGTTAATGACTACTTAATCACATTTAGGGAATCAGGAGTTCCTAACACTGACACATGCCCCTGCCTACAATTACATATGTGTAGCGCCCAGCTTTTCTGCACCAGCGGTCTGGTCTACCTTCTTGCCTTAAGCCTCATCTGCAAGTTTACCTCCTGCTTAATTTTGTGGGCAAGAGAGTCAAGACTTGTGCTTCCTTGAGTAGCAAATGATTTTTTATTGGAGAAGCTAACAGCAAGACTGCCGGCAATGCTTTGTGCTACTGCAGTGTGTCACACATCAGTTTCTGTGCTTTTATCCATCCAATTGCTCCCATTTTACAGATGGGCAAACTGGGAAGCAGGCAGGAGGAGGGTGAGGGGCAGGAGGAGGGCGAGGGGACATGCGTGCCTGATCAGGGAGTCAGTGAGGGCAGGAGGAGGTGTTCCCAAATCCTTCTGCATCACATTTGTGCTGCCTCTCTGACTTTTGCTGGAGTGTGTGAACTTTGTTGTGGGCCCCAAAATGCTGGTGGAGGGACCAGAAACAAAGGCAAAAGCTGGGTAGAGAGATGCAGAGTTGCAAAGAGGCTTCTGCTGAGTTACCGCAGCATGAGTTCTTGCATTAATTAACAACTTCATTAATGATCCAGAATAAGGAAAATAACTTGCAGATGATATCAAATAGGGAGGAGATGCAAATATGGAATGATACAGGGAGAACTGAAAGACAAGAAACACAGGTAAATGACAAGAAGATATTTAATGTGGCAAAATCTTGCAGTTACTAGAGCCTCTGGTGAAGTCTAGAGACCATCCTTTGGGGACAAAAGTTTGCACAGAGGTGTGGCAGCAAAAAATGCCCAAACATGTTGAGGTATGTGTGAGTGGTGTTGGGGGGCAGAAGAGCCTGGGCGATGAGGGAAAGATGTGGTTGGGAAAAGCATAGCTGAGAAGCACAAAGGGGGAAAGAAAAATGCAGGGCAATTTAGAGAGAACTGGGTGAAATTACCAGCTACAGAGGAGAAAATTCCCCAGTGGTGGGATCTCTGAGGTTGCTGAGGCATTGCTGGGGTGAAGCGGTGGAGACTTCATAGCTTCCCAAGCTGACAGATTTGGGGCTCAGGAGGGACCCTTTGATCCCCTGCTCTGACTGTGTGTGGGCTCTAGGATTTCATCCATTTACTCTTGAGCTGAGCCGAAGGACTTGTGTTTGGCTAAACTGTAACTGGGAGACATTTAAAACCAGACTGGGTGATCTACTGTGAAATTAATTGTTGGACAACAACCCCATGCTGGCAAAGAGGAGAGCGAGGTGATCTCAGGGGTCTTTTCAGACCCCATCTTAGTGCGATGAAGTAAAATGTGAAGGTGCAGGTTGAATGGAGGCATCTGAACTCACGCGAGATCAGCCCTCTGGCACCATTCCAAATGGGCCTCACCACCAGGATGTGTAGTTAGAGCAGTCAAGGTTTATATTTAGGTTGAAGTAACACTTAACTAGGGTAATGTGGTGTGTGAACTTCTGCATCCAGGAGAAAACCTCCGTGTTATGTACCCATCCAAAGTGTTCACACACGGTGTGAAGGATTGCAGAGGAAGCCTGAGGAAAGCCCGGTCTATGTCGTTGTTCCTATCAGGGCAGAGAGACCTAATCCCACTGCTGATTGAGGGTGTATCTGCCTGAAACAGTGGAAGGTTTGCTTTTCTTCTTGTCTTTAGAGAGCTCCTCTGTGGGTGACGCTGAGTTATGGTGCGCTACCTTCCACAGATAACAGGAAGGAAAGAGGTTAAGGCTTGAAAAACCACCCCATGGGCCAAAATATCCTCAATAAACCTTAACTGAAGTGGGTTAGCAACGAGAACATGTTTTGTACACGTGTGTGAGCACGCTGGTGCACACACAACACGTAGATGCTCTGGGGACAAGAAAGGGTCACGTCTGGACACCGAAAAAGAGTTTTCCTCTGGTTCCTAATGACTTCAGACAGATCTAAGCCACACCAGCTGGAAGCAGACAACTTTGGCTCCAGAATTAGCGTAGATAATTTATCAAGGGCAGCGCTTGAATAATAAGACTATCGCCACTTTATTATATCAAGGCAGTGTCATAACCAGATAGAAAAGTTTAATATTAAACAAGAGGAGCTGCCTTTGGTAAGCGTGTGCACACAGGAGAGAGCGCTCTCATTTTTAAAAGCCTTTGTGTATTAAAATGTCAGTGTCTTGACCTCAGGGAAGGGAGTTTGTTAAAAAAAACCCACCCCAACCCCCCTCAAATACAAAGTAAATAGTCTCTCTGAAAGGTTTATTTAATCCATTTGCCTTCCTGCCCTGATTTTTTCTTAATGTGCTTAAAACTTAATATTTACTCTAGCAAAACAACAACAACAAAAATCTATAAAATAGTTTTTTGTAGGCTCCTAAATAAGTAGCAGCAGCTCAGCCAGAGCCAGCCAGTAAGCACTGCAAAATATGCATTGTAGAGACATTTGAAGTTGTCCCCAGTGGACAATTTGCACCGTTCAGTGTTAAAAGGCTCTATTTCAGTGCTGCAGAAAGCCCCCCAGACCCCCTGACTAGGCAAGTCGAGTTTACAGATGATGTACTCCGCTCAGCCGGCTTGTAGTTTCAGGGCTTAAATGGCTGGCAGGGCAAAGAGGGGATAGTTAAAATTCTCAGGCTGCTCAAATGGAAAGGCTTGTGAGGTTGGGTTGGGGTTTTTTACAGCAGAATCAAAAAGAAGAATTTTAGAAGGCTAAATGTCGCTGGCTTTGACCAAGCAGTCAGTTGGGGAGGCTTGGTCTGGAGAGGGGAGGCTTGGTCTGGAGAGGGGAGGCAGGGATGGTTTCTGTTCAGGAGAGGGGGATGTGGAAAAAGGGGTGCCTTACCAGGTATTGAACCCTCTCTGAAAAATGGCAATGGGGGGAAACCCTCCCCCACCCCAACCTCTGTGCTGTCAGGTAGTGGTGGTGCAGGCTGCTCCGATTCCTCGTCTGAAGGAGCTTGCCCTGCTAATTCCTCCACTTCAGCAATGCATCTGACAGGAGGTGTTTATATTAAATCTACCGCAGTATCGAGTTCTTTCTGCAGGAATTTGGCTTTGCTTTCTTCCCCAGTGAAGTTTGGGAGGGAAGGGGGGTGGGTGTGTGTGTTTTTCCACTAGTGCTGGAGAAGCATGACAGCATGGAGATGCACTGTATGTCTTGGTGTCCACCTGTCTATCCGTCCTCTGGAAGCCAAACACTGGTGCCAGCCATGTTTCAGTTCTGCGTGTTTCGGGGGCACTCTGCCACCCAGAACCTTCTCTCAGCCCACAGTCCCTGTGTCCAGATGACTGATAATGACCTGAGCTCCACAGAGCCGTGCAGGCCTACTCTGCATCCTACCACCACCAGGCTGTGTGTGGAGACATCAAGAGCATGAGAAATAATTTTTCTGTTTGTTTGTTTATTTTTCTCCAAATCGCCTCAATACTTTTATCAACCCTCTTCCCATCATTTTGTGGCTGTTTTATGGAAGGAAATGTTCATGGTTTTCACTTGTTTTAGGGTTTTAGTTGAAGGTTTTCAGCTTGTGAGGTTTGTTTGTTTTGTGTTAGGGGGTTGGGTTGGGGGTGGTGGTGGTGGGGTTTCTTGTTGGGTTTTTTTCAATTGAGAAATTGCAAGTAGGTTTCTGACACTCTGAAGAATACCTGTAGCCTCCTGTTGTGCATGGAGAAATGTGCTGAATTCAAAGAAGCTCCTTAGACCGTCTCTTTTTGCTGGAGCTTACACAGGATTTCCTATTACCATTCAGGGAGTGAACAATGTAAGGGGGGAAAAAATAATAAAAAAAATATATAATTTTTTTTTTCTTCCTCTCTTTTCAAGAAAAAGACTCTGAGCGGTATCTGAGCTTTTTTGGCAGCTAGTTAGAAAGGACCCTGCGGGGGGACGGAGGTATGAACATAGGAATAAACTCCAACTTGTATTTTGATTCTTTTAATTTTGAAATTGTGAGTTATTTCCTGCAGGCAGGAGGGTGGACACTGCCTCCAGCACCTCGTTTGCTGGAGAGAATTGAGAGCATTTGGTTTTATCAGCCGCTGGCATGGTAATGAGCCTATTTCTATTGAAATTGGCTCATTACTATTCATTTTTGCTGGCTCTCGACCAACTCATGAACTGCTTTTTGATTTTTCAGGGGAGGAAAAAAAAAATAAAAAAAATGTAGGGAGTTGGTCCCATCCACTGATAGCAGCGACAATGTGAGGATACATTGTGAGTGTCTGTAACAACGTGACCCTCTGGAGCAGCTCAGTCCTGACCCTAGAGGTGGTTTTGGGGGGGGCAGCAATGTGTCTTCTCCACCTCCCAGACCCTGAGGTCCTTTCCCGTTGTGCCAAGTGGTGGGATGGAATTTGTGAAGTGTATACAAATTGTCCAGCAAGGACTCAATCAATTAGTGCGTGATTTGACTGAATGAGAAGTTGGGTTTTAGGAGGGGACGGGTACGGATGAGGACTGGATGGCTGTGAGGGCAACTCCACACATCCTGTATGCTTTGGTGGGGCCAGTAGTTTCTGTTTGCTGGGGTTTTGGCAACTTGTCAGATTATGTTATTCAAGTTTCTAGTGACATTTAAGGGTTTTTTTTAAACTTTTAAAAAAAATTTTGAGTGTGTAAGTTCTCTACCTCTCCCTCACGCAGGCACACGTACTCACACACACATATGTCTTTGGGAAATGTTTTAGCACCAGTGAAAATCAAAACTCAGCTCTTTAAATGTCTGCCTGAAAAATATCTTTCTTTCAAAATGACTGAGCGTGGATTAATTATACATGAATGTAATTTTATCCCCATTCCCAGTTTGAAAAAACTCAGCTAGGCTCTGCCACCTGTACTCACGTGTGACTTAAATGCCATTAAACTATTTTGTCCTATGAAAAGCTGAGATTTCTTGTGCAGATAAGGAACCACTGGGGTTGGCTTGTCTTTTTCTAGATGCCTGATGTGCATTGCTTTCGTGTGGGCTATGTCGGGGCCCTTCCTGACGTGACCTCGCACACAAAGCCCCCAGACATTACTAACTCCTTTACAAAATCTCACCCCAGTGCAAGACAGAACTTTTTGGCAGCAAAACACCAAAGTTCATTTCTACATAAGCTTAGTCTCTTTCATATATTTTTTTTTCTCTCCAAGATATTTTCCCTTCAAATTAAGAAATGAAATAAAAATGCTAATAGCTTGCAATTGGATTGTCTGTATTTAATACTGTTAGCTGTGTGCTTCTGCGGTGCACCAGAAAGGAGAACATTTATTTCCTTCTGTAATTCAAAAAATAAAAGTCAAATTGACTACTTCTTAAGTACCAGAAGCTGCAAAAACGATAGGCAGATGATGGTTTCTATAAAGCAATGCCCCTCCAGGTAAATACTGAATCAAGGACTGCAAAAGATTCACAACAATTGCTGATACATCTTCAAACTTGTGCTGTTTTGCATGTCCTTAGAAGAAAATAAACTGGCTGATTTTGTAGAAGAACTCCCAGCTTTCCTTTCTTTTATTCCTCTGGACTGAAAGTATATATATCTCTTTCGGAGCAAAGAGAGGCTTCAAAGTTTGGATTCAAGTTGTCTGCAGACTTTTGGAATTATTAACGGTGCTGTTACAATCACTGGTGGAGGAAAGCGACTTTGCAGCACATGTGGGAGAACTTTCAAAGTCCTTTGAGGAAAGAGTTTTAGGTTTTCCCTTTATGTACTTGCAGCTTGCTTTGCTGGAGGAGTTGGCACTGTCTCAAGAGTCTTGATTCATGCTTTCATCCCCTTTGCCCGGTAAATCAGGATGGCTTTGAGGTACCACGGTCCACATAGTACCATAGATAGAGACCTCAGTGCAATGTTGTAGCAGCTTTCATCAGCTTTTTTTGAGTCATAATAAATTAAAACAGCCTAACCCTGCTTCTCATCTGAGCATCTCGGGTCAAGTATATTTACTTCTGTTTGTTTATTTTTAGAACTTTAAATACTCTGCTTTATTTTTGTTGCAGTAAACTGGCCAGAAGTGATCTGTTATCATAGCTTGAAGGGAAGTCACATGAGTGACACATGTGTGTCTGTCTTTATTTAGGTTTTCACAGTAAACATTTTATATTAGAAAATAAGGGGGGGGAAAAAATGTCCCAGATTCAAATCATCCTTGTCTTGTGTGGTGCAGGTCATCTGGACAGAGTAGTGAGTCCATTTGTTAAAGACCTGAGATGCTGTTTCAGGAACTCAGATCAGCTGAACAACAGTTTCAAATGGACCGGTTGATGCAGCCGTATCTCATGTCTTCCTGTGACTCCCCAGTGTGGGAAATGAATGATACAGTGTAGGAACCTTGTGATGCTGGGAACCCATGGGTTACTTGGGATCAGAAGAGCACGCAGACCCAGCAGACTGGCCCAGGTAAAATGAGCGTATAAAGAGATGTAAGGCAGCCGTGAAGCCAAACCACTGTTGGTCTAGCATTTGGAGAAGTGTCTGAATGACATTTAGGAGGAATCAGACAGGAGAATGGGATGTTCAGAAAGAAATCAGAACATTTCTAGCTTCAGAGGTAGCAGAACCACCCATGAATCCTGGATGTTGCCAAGGATGTGAAGAAATGATGAGGTGTGCAGTGATTTATTTTTTTTCCATGCTATCACTTTGGTTCAGACCCTTTGGTACCACATACATATTAGCATCCTTTCACACCACAGTATTTTATCTAATTGCTTAGCTCTGCTTTAATGTACAGGAATGTACCTCACTTTGTCCTGGTAGCAAGTTCCTTTAGGGTTTTCTTCTTGGTTGGAAGGAATGAACTTTGTTTCTCTGAGCAAAAAGCAGCTTGGTACTGGATGGGGACAGATGCAGGGTGGAAGAGCCGTGTGTTAACTGTGTGGTGAGAATCACCGAGGAACTTAGAGTCTGCATGGACTATATGAATGCAGAGTAATGCTGGTCATGCTGGGGGAGAGATCTGTCCAGGCTGGTGCCTGAGCTCAGGAAAGAAGAGGTGAGTTGAGATGGTTCCATCTATAATACAGTTTAGGCTGGAACTCGCCTTTTGTGACAACAAAAGGCAGCTTTTGTTTCTTCAGGAAAAGATAATTTTTGGTATCTGGTGGCTCTGGGCCAGACCAACCCAGGGAGAAGGAAAAAATATGAATAAAAATAATAATTGAACTGCACTGGAATTGTTTGAAATGGTCCAAGAGGGCATGTGTAGAAATGATGGGCTGAAAAGGCAAGGTAAAACTTCTGTGGAATATTCCAACCTCCCAACAGAAAGATACGATAGACTAAGGAGGAATATCCCAAGGGAAATGGTGGAAGCCCCATTGCTTGGATAATTTCTAATTAAACTAGACAAAGCACTTGAGAATATATTGTAAGGGAAAATCCTGTAATGGCAGCAGGCTGGACAGGGTGACCCTACAGGTCTTTTTCATTTCTAATTTCTATGATTCACTAATGATTAAGTAATTCACAGATAAACTAAACATCCGTATTGCTGGGTCTTATCCGAAACTCACCTCACCTATCAACCTTTTCAAATTTACCAATTAATAGTTAATTAGTTAATGTTTGTAAAGTGCTTTGAAGATGAAAAGTGCTAAGTGCTAAGTATTATTATAGAAATAGGGATAGATAAACTCATTTTACTTAATTTTGAACCCACTCAAACCCTCACGAAGGGCTCAAAATTCCGATTCAGGCTTGAGCATTATTGGGTTTGGCTGCCTCATGTAGAGGGACGTTCTGTGCGGTTGTTACGCTGCGATTAAAATACAGTTATAATTTTGATAATGCACTTATCACACATTTCTATATATGGCACAGCAGTTATAATCCTGGTAAAATGTGCATGAAAAGCTATTGTCCCTGTCCTTACACAAGCTGCAGCGTACAATGCAAGCACTTTGTAAGGGAGTGCAAGTGGCACAGAGAATATGAAAGCTGTTTTCCATAACGGCTTTTTACCCTTCCAGTTTCTGTTGGGGCTTTTTGGGGTTTTTTTGGAGTATATTTAATAGCATCAAATGAACAAGTTAATTTTTGGGAAGGAACTTCACTGAGAATTCCCAACTGATTGGACTTTAAGTCCCTTACGACTATTCTCGCATGTGGTTGCTGGTATGCACTGCGGTCTGAGCTGTGACTTTTGTCACCCTTGATCTGTGAGTGATCTGTAGGAAGGTGAGACCTGAGGTGAAACTGTTTTAGAGTAAATCGGGGGTAATCCCAATCCTGCCTGCCTGAAGAGTTATTTACTTTGCTGCAAATTTATTTACTACTTTACTGCAAAACCCAGAACAACTTCCCTCGGTTGAAGTAGTAAGGGGCTAATTTTTGCTTTCTGTTTTAAAAAATGAGCCAAGTCATACATTTGTATATTTGTACCTGGTAAAAATACCAATTTATGTTGAGAAACAAGACTTGGATGAAACAGAGTGCAGTAGAACAGACAGTCTCAGTAAGTTCTGCTCTGAATCTTGCTTTGACTGGGTTCACATGACTTTTTCGCTGCATTTTGCAGGTGGACTTCTTCCCCTATCCCTGCCCATTTTGGATATTCCTAGAAAATAATGTTCAGGCTTTCAAAGACAAGTTTGTTAATCAGTACCTAAAACTCATTTGAAAGAGCAAACAGCAGTTTCAGGTGGAGCTCATGAATGTCAGGGCATACGATTTGAGAGCACAATAATGATTTGGGAAATAATACCATGTGTTTTGCAGTAGGTTTACTTGTTACAGTGCTTAAGATTTATTAAAATCTTAAATATTGAATCCTTGAATGAATAATCACAGCAAATGGGTAATTTACAGGTTAAAACGTGGTGAATCAAAGCACTCATGGAGGAATTTGAAAAGGCAAGAGCTGCCGCATGAACTGAGGTTCCTCTGGTCTTCTGGATGCACTAGAAATGCAAAATGACAGCAAATATTTTAATAGGTTTGTCAAACAGGTGATATAGCACAGAACTGAAAAGCAAACCTATATATGGTCTGGGCTTGGAAGAGCAATTTGGGGAACTAAAGGCTTCCTGATGTGGCTTCCTTATTGTAAAGCTTTGGGGTGTGTTCTTGAGAAAAACAAAGGTAGGGGGAAGCTTGTGGGGAAGTGGCATCAATCCCAGCTGGGCTTATGGAAGGTAGATCACACCAGGGTAAGCTGACATCCCTCTTTGGTAAAATAACCCATTCGCTGGACAAAGGAAATGCAGGGGATCTAATCTGTCTGGACATCAGTGAAGCACTTTATCAAGTGCCACATGGGAAACATCTCGTTAAGCAGGAAGAGACAGGCCTTCGTGTGAGAGTGGTGAGGAATGGCTAAAAGGGGAGACAGCAACAGATTGTGAAAGGGGAAGCATAGGGCAGGAGAAGGGCTCATTAGCGGAGTTCGTCAAGGATCAGTCTGACTCATCTTATTTAACATTTTCATTAATGACCTTGGAGCATAAATTAGGAATGTGCTAATGAAATGTTGGAGTTGACAAAGTTTGGAGACGTTACCAGTTAAAATGGAGAACCTGAATACACAGGAAAGAAAGCTGGGGTGGCCTTGGGGGTTGGGATGGGGGCAGGGCAATTTAATAGGAAAAAATTATAGGAAAAAACACTGGGACATACACGTAAGAAATCAGAACTTCTGATCTAGTAGACAGGGCTGAAAGGATGGATCTCAGGCACCAAAGAGGAGAAATGTCCCTAAGATGCATCAAATGAGATGTTTTAACAGAGATGGGAAGCTGAATGCCATCACAATTTAATGTGGAGCAATGCAGGGGAGCGCTGGTGGGATGGAAGAGGGCTGGGAAACCTTGTGTCACAAAGAAAGATGAAGGGAGGCTTAGTAGATCAAAACGGAGGCATGGAAGAGGTGCTTCTGCTGTCAATACCTGCTTTGGGGTAGTTTTTAAGTATGAGAGCAATGCAGATGCAGAAGGAATCGACTTTAACCTGGTCTTGATGGACTATAGATATGAAATTGGAAAAAGTTTCCTGGCTATCAGATGAAGGAGTTTCTGGAAAAGGCTTCCAGTAGGAGTAATGGGGACAAGAACGGTAG